>JAQFYM010003540.1:0-18333 GCA_034694785.1 Agrenia bidenticulata | reverse complement strand
AGAAATCCTCGATCTTTTTACCTTTTTCAATTTTATTTAAAAAAAATTTGTATTGAAGTCACTTAAAAAATTCTCCTACGATTTCGAAAGTTTTATGCTAAATGTTTAAGTTGAAATGTTGCCTTTAATTCAAGCTATTCAAAATAAAAATGTGTTGAGAACTTTTGAAGATACATGCTTTCGAAGCTGTCTACTCACTCATGGAACACCCTGTACATTCTGAACGTCACCTCCGGACAGAGAATACCTACATTTCACCCAGTCCAGTTCAAAATCCTCTTAACGATACACAAAAAATAATAGGACACGTCCAGTCACTTCCCTAATCATGTCATCCCCTGGCTTCCGTAGAACTTATAACTTATATAAGCTGTAACCCAAACCTCCAACACTAGCTAAGTCTAAAAGCCTCAACTCTGCTTTGCACATGTAGTTTCCCCATGTCTAGCCTATCAGAATATATAAGAGTTAAAAAAAGTGGACAATATATTACATAGTCCATAGTGCAGAGGTCTATAGTTATTGTTTAGAAAATTATTACAATTTCTCGGCAAAAGCACGAAATGAATATGTAAGAAGTTAAGAAGATTGATTTTCCCTTTCTTCATTTCCCTGTTGCCCTGCAAAATACTGAGAGCCAAAGAAAGCCTTAGTCGAGCTGAAACCCGAATGTACTGCTATACATCTAGGGATTATCCATTAAGGTACACGACCACTAAAACAACTACATATAAACTGGGAGGTATTGAATGTCCGAAAAGCGGGGGCTTTTATTTCAGTCGACCAGAGGAAGCAAACGGATTACCTGACTTGGGCTACATGAATCAATCAAAAACTGATAAATGAGCTTTTGGCAAATGTCGATTTGGGTGAAATAACGAAAATAAATCTACCCGCTGTGATGTAGTTCGGACTTTTGGGACTTTCTTATTTTTACCTGCATTGAGGAGAACCATTGTCCTAGAGTGTTCGTATGTTATAACTGGCATGGATATAGGTTGTACTGTTTTATAAACATTATATGGTTTGTTTTTATACATACTTACTCATTGTCAGTACAATTGCTATACTGGACTAATCTCTTGAGAGGGGTGGACGTATTCTGGATTTATGGCGAATAATTTTGATTAATCAAATTAATGTGTGAATTGGGACTATTGCATATTGTAGTGAGTTCTGAGAAAAGATTTGGCCTCAGTCATTCCAAAATCTGAATATTTTATAACCAGGAGTGAAGAGCACTTCTTAGAATTCTGTTTCGGCCGTAATGAATTAGTAGGCTTTCGGGATACTGGGATACAAGAAACTATAAACTAAGAACCTATCTGTTTAGTAGGATATGCATTTTTCTTTCTAAACATGAATAAGCTTCAAGATACAAGTAAGCATGCTAGGAAATTCAAAATATCGCCATATTTTTGTTATTGTGTAAAAGATTGACCTCTGAAACTTATGCCTGGCCTCGTTCGTGTTACAATTTCTAGGGATTTTTTTTATCTCACAGACATTTGCTTATAATACCCAAAATACGTCAATAAACCAGCCCAACCCGCAATATTATAAAGGGACTAGACTAGCAATCTACCTGATTCCACCAGAAATACTTTCCTGTATCCTGTTGACAAAAACAGCGGCTTAGCAAATCAGCTTAAATAGCACGAATCGTATATAATTGATTCTACCTGTCTAATCCGTGATTAATTAGCAAGGGAGCTGATTACAGATGACCTCTCATTAAATACATAACATTAATTTAAAAAAACCATAATCAATAATTGAGCAAAGGACTCACCGACAATTGTACCAATCCCCACGTCATCATGAGATATGAAGACACCAATCACACTCGTAAATAACTCTGGAGCTGATCCCCCCGCTGCCATGAACGTTGCCCCTAAGAAAATAAGCCGAAAAATAGTTCAAGACCCTTAAACCTTACTTGATCGTAGAAACAGAGGAAGAGTTTCAACTGGTTACCTGCCACATCGTCCTGTAAAGTTTAAAAAAAAATCATTAAACTTCATGTCCTGAGGAATTAAATTAAAAAAGCATAGCCTCATAAAACACTGCCCTGCTCCCACTTTTCTAATAACCTTAAGAAGAAGAAAAAACACAGCCTAAAGCCTTACTTATAATCTTACGATTATCTTCTGCATCTCCTCTAACTCTACTAGAATCTTAATTAAACTCAAGTCATTTTGAAAAGCTTATCAAATTCACAGGCTAATCTCCCTCAAGTCTCCCACACTCCCTTAGAGGCCCACACAGGTACGAAGAAGACAATTTCAAGGTGCAGAAAGCCATAACGATGACACTTCAATTTAGTTTAAATAAACCAAATGCACATTTCTATCCTCACCTTGCCCCCAAGTAATGCAGTCGTGGGCCAAAATTCGTTCAATCAATTCCCTAAATTCAGTACTTGGCTAAGACCTCCAAGTTCCAAGACCCCCGTACAAAAATAGATTTAATTTACTCCTGACAGCCAATTAAAATAAGCATTTTCAAGAGGTGCCCTTGAGGATGGAATTAATTAACTTTCCTTACCACCTTCCCATGGCCTTTCTTAATTTAGTAAATGCCAATAATAGCTGGTAGAATCCTTAAGTGACTAACCTCCTTGGTACTCGAGCGTTTATTTTCTCTTATTGTACAAAGCTGTGATAACTAATTTAAGAAAATCCGAGATAGTCAATCCCCAAATCGAATATCCCCAAGTCCTCAGTGTACACACTATTAATGAACACCGCAGAGCATTGCCACGGTGTTCATTAATACTGTACGGCAAGGAAAGTCATGTAGGTGTGAAGTGAAACTAATTGGACCTTTCTCCTTCCCAAATTCCTAAGCTTCTTCATTCCCTCTAACGAGTTGTGTGGACGTAAATAAATGAAATCCTTGTGTATCGAAGGTTATCACGGGGTCAGATCCTTCCCTAGTGGGCCTTGCAATGTCCCAGATTACAAGCTCTAATAGTAATAACATGTTCGTCTGCTGCAATGCCATGAATGTGTCACAACAACGATGGGCAAAGGACTCTGGGGACGTATGTATGTACGGAAGTGGGAGAAGATTGGGACAGACGGACAGGCATGCAGAGTGAAAGATTGTGCGACGGAGTAAAGCCGATCCATTGTTGTAACTTTTGTGCATTGTACTATGCACTCCTCAAATATTATCAGAGATGACAGACACTTGAGATAGCTAGAGATTAAGGGGTAAAATACGCCCTTCATCTCTTGTAGTGATTCGTATTTACTGGGAATAACTTGTGTGCAGTCTTGAGTCTTTTTTGAGGTTTTTACAAGAGGACGGAAGGGGAGTATTTGCAATAATAAAGCACATATGGGATAATAATTTATAGTCTTTTATAGCAGAAAATTAGAGCGTAAAAAAAGTTTCATATCCCTTCTATAGGTTTTGCAAGTATAGGATTTATGTGCTATATTGACTTGGGTTATTGTTCCCTTTCCGTGCCGGATGGAAACGGGTACGAGACGTCGAGGCGGGGGAAGGAAATGTTCCCGATTTTGGGTATCCTCTGTCGAAGAATCTGGGTTTCTGGGTTAAATCCTATATGTCTCTGGACTGAAGAAATCCTCTCGCTCTTTGATCAATAAACTGAGAAGTGGCTCTCTGTCTCGACATCCATGGTCCTTTGCAGATTGATTTTAGTATTACTACATACTCTACTGGATCCATTTCTTGAGGGGATTTGAGGGGATATGAGCCTTTCTGGATTATACTTTTGATTGTAGTCATTACATAAGTTTTTTAAAAATAACATGGCAAACCATGGGGGGGGGGGTAATAAAGTTAGAAAACCCCGAATTTTACATACAGTATAGGATAGGGTTTTATATCAGGATGCCCGCTTCAGCCTAACCTCTATAAGATCATGTCACTGCTTAAGTTGTATTTAATTAAGAACTGAGTGTCACACGTAGACTTGGGAATGAGCAAGAAATTCGCAGCAAGAGATTGAAAATGAATTTAAAAGAGGATTTGATTCCTAATGGGCCCTAATGTGTCCTGATAAATGAAGCAGAGGGAACGGGTTAATTTGCTAAATTCATAGACTGTCAATTCATCTTACTGCCTTCTATGCAAACAAGGTTTGTGTGAGAGGTTGCTGACATTATAAAATGATCATATTCTTGAGTCCTCCCCTAATATTTGGAATTAGGTTGGGTAAATACAGTTGATTTTTTTCCCTTTGATAAAATAGGATAAAAAATTCCATGTACGTCATGTCACCATCAAAAACTGGTCTAAATTTTTGCAGATTTTCCAACAAAAGGGTGTTCCAAATCTTCCTGGGCTTATTCGTGTGGAATTTTTGGCTTTTGGCCTCAATTTTGCAGATGGATTGAAACGATTTTTTTTACCCCTAATGCCTACTATATATACTTAACAAGATAGAGACGAGCCATAGCTCATCTTGACAAAAGACTAAATACCCTCTGATCTTGATAAGATCAGAATAGATGGAATCGATGAAACGAAGCGTGAAATACAATTTGTCACAAGTCCCAATTCCCTAGTCTATTAGCGATTCCAATGCCAAATGCCATGATGTGCACTACCTCTCATCCTCCGGCCGTATATCCTCCAAGGACAGAGTGCTACATAATATAATGGGACAATGCACTAGTTCATATTAGTGAAGATTAAATCAAGTCAATACCAGAGACCCATGGCTTTTGGCTTTGTCGGATGAGATGTATCCTCTCCAATAATCATGTAATCCTCCACAATAATAACATCATGCAGTGCAAGTTCGCTCAACTTTGGTACTGACGATGCAGTTGCTTGGAACAGTTGGAGCACGAGCTGGGGAGTCATATATTGCCTAATTGGGTCAAAATAGCATCAAACACCAAAAGGGACTTACGTCAATAACGACTAAATGTCCAGGATTGAGACAGTTTCATTTTTATGAGACACTTCTGCCTATGCAACAAAACATGAATATTTGATTCATTACCCAATAGACTTATTGGATTTCCCTTCTTGAGCCCCCTTATTACCAACTATCAATATTTCCGAACTGATATCAAACGAAGTGGATGTATTCTGTGTGGATTTGGATTCAGAACATAAATCCATAAGGTCTTAACTCAAGGCGAAAGGCTTAGTCATAACTTATTCATCCTGGACTCATATTACAAATGTGTGTATTCAATTTTTTTTGTAAACTAGGTCTATTCATATTTTCTTCTGTGTAAATTTATCAATTTTATATGCACGTGGATCAATACACTTTATAGAAAAGCAGGATGTTTTTTGTAGGAAAAGTCGTGTTCGCTTAAAAGTCATTTTAACCACGGACTAAAGTGGTGATATTTTACATGTTTGAAATTGATGACAAAAGTGTTGGTACTTTGGTACATCTGCATGAATATAAACTGGTCAACAAATGAGACATTTTAAATCGATGAGTTTTTCCGCACACTCGTAGATAAATAATGGTGACTGGAGATTGGATCGATATGAAAACTTTTGATCTGACCAAACTACAAATGCACAATAATTTTAGCCTCAAAGACTAGGTCTAAATTCCTAAGTTCTTCTTTCACGAATTGAATGCAAAAACGGAGGAAAGTCTTGGAGGGTAAAAATAACAACAGAATAAAATCAATCTTAGAAAGTCGGCTTTAAAATCCTGACCTGAATAGCAAGAATCTCAATAATGACATCCAAGGAAGGTACGAAGAATTCATCACAAACTATCGCGAGAGCGACAAACATGTAGATCACGCCAAGAATATAAAAGACCACCGCCCCCTGCTTCCTTTGTTCCAGGGTGAAGAGGTCAGGGGGGAAGAGTTTCCCACTCTCCTCCACAGTTGCATTGAGGGGGTCACCCTCCTCCGCACTTTGACTCGAGTCTCCTTGTCTTGCATAGAAGATGGGGTCATCCAAGAGCTCTCTGGAGAGGTAGATATATTCATCAACCACACCCCCTCCAACGGAGGACCTCTGACCCCAGTCGTGTGAGTAGGTGGGTGGGGTAACTCGGGCTGAGCTTTGATTACTACTAAGATAAATTATTAGAACTGGGATGAGGATGAAGAGGAAGGCTTGTCGGTATTTCTTGCGACAAGTTTCCTTTGTTTTTCGGAATTCCTGAAGGGGTGATCGGGGCTTCCGATTTCCCGAATTTCCCCCGGGAGTTCCCATTTTCATGATTTGAAGGATCAAGGTTTTATTTCACGACCCAATCTCTGCCCGCAAGAAGAACAGTAGTGTTGGTAAATCGGATCCACACCTTTATGGCTTTTGATAACAGAGTAATTCTTCAGTTCCTTTGGGACTCTTCAAGGCTTTTTATTTCAATGAAGAGCAACGGAGACATTCGGATCGTTAGAAGTTAGAATGGCATTTCAACCTCCTAAAATTTTGAATCATTTCCCTTTAGAGCTCAGTCCACAAGGGAATTCTCAATCTCAACATAGTATCCCTGACGTTCAACAAAGGGTCAAAGAAATCATTTCTTAGAGTGGTTGCCCGACATGTCCATCTCAGCTTGATTAAAAATTAATCACACAGGTTCCTTGGGATTGAGGGAGCTTTCACAAATCAAAGGGACTTTGTGCAAAGAACAGCATCCAGTCTCGTGTCCTTCACCCAAGGAGAGTTTATGTTTGTCAAAATTTGACAATAACAGCCAGCAGATCCTTTGAAACTTACGAATGTTTTTTTAACCAAAACCCGAAAAACTTTGCAAATAGAGCCACAAAGCTTTAGTCTTTATATTAAAGACGACACAAATGGTAAAGCTACAAGAGGTCCAAGTGGCTACCAGAACCGAAGTCAATTCAGGGAGTCAGAGATGAACTCTTAAATGTCATAGTTCACCCGGAAAAGATATTAATAGAGGTAGACGGGGGAAGAGATTTAGTTGACCAGAAGTTGAGGATATCAGATCTACTTGTTCACACGGTTCCACAATCTCACCGAGGAGGGAACTATGACGTGGGCATAGTATATCAACGTGGGTGAGTAAAAGTTAGTGACGATCTAGATGCAATAACATTTAATGTCTGGAGTACAATGGAGCTGAGGCTGGATGGAAGAAAGGCCCACACTGGATCTTCAAACTCCAAGAGGTGAAATTAAAGATAAGTTAGTTATATGTTCTTCCATCCTCCGAAGAAGTGAAAGTCACACCGCTCTCCCACCAGGTTAAGTTTTTCTTCAGAAAACCTTATCCCGCTCCCACAGTTTAGAAAGTTCCCGGAAATGTATTAATAGTTTAAATAGTTGATATAATATTTATATACATGTAGATGTAGATATATATCCCAATCCAGTCCGTGACTAGTATGGATAAGGAGGGCTTCTGGAACAGAGCACCAAGTTGGAATGTCTATCCAGGACGAACGTCAGCCGAGGACTGTGTTTGCCCGAGTTTCTGGCTCCCGTTTCTATGGAAGTTCCAGGGGAAAGAGCCCAGCCGGGAGGTTGAAATGCCCGACTGACGAGGACGAGCCAAGTAATAGAAAGCCCGAACTAGGCACAGCCAGAGCACCCAGATGTGGAGAGAGAAGTACCCGGGTGGACATTTACAAGAGAGAGTTCTGGAGATGGATGGATCTTCTTTGGAGGAGTTGGAGTCTAAAAGAAGACTTGGAGTTCTTTCGTGTGCAGACCAAGTTTTTGGCAAGATGACCGTTATTTCAGGATCGTCTTTCTTTATTTCTATGAAGGGCTGTATAGGACTCTCAGCCTCGCTTATTTCTCACTTGCTTCACCCATCGGATTTAAATAGTAAATACATGGCTTTGTTATGCAAACACTTTTCAGCTCTCGACCCAATCTGAAGGGGGAAAAGAATGAGAAGTCTCATCAGTTGTTCCAAGTTAATTATAAGTCTTGAGTGAAAAGAGCCAAAAGACCTAGCCGACTATCATAGCTTGATAGATAATTCAGAGACTAAATTACACCATAAGAAGTGAATCTGAAGGAAATTGGATGGAATCGACTTTTTAAACTTTTAATGTTTAATCTGGCTCAAAGTTTAATACCCCCTTCTAGATTTGCGTCACGACTTGTGAGAGACTGACAGAGCGACTTAGGATCTGCCTCTTTTACTTGAATCATAGTCAGAGATCTTATGAGGTCAGTTGTCAGATCATGGCTACTGAGGGGGAAATAGACTTGAAAATCTTCCCAAGAACAATAGAAATCCAGAATAATGGCTTATTTCGAATGGGAGTTGTGCTAGATTCAAGAAATTCTATGTATTGCATACCATACTTGATTTCTAGTGCTTTAATATCCCCTGCACAAAAACTCGGATTGTTTTTCCACTCTTTCGAGCTTTCCTCTTAAAAGAACTCCATCAACAACGTGCACATTTATTACATGGGAGTCCCAGGACATGAGAAATATCATTTAAAACGAGACCACCATATACTTTCTCCACAGTTCCATGTAATTTTTTTTACCCCCTACTCCTAACGATAAAGACGCCTTCTTCTCTCCAGTTCAACTTAAAGCAAATCCGTTTCACAACGACAGAACCTACTTTCACGCCTTTCTTCACCAACGGAAATCCAACTTTTCGGCACCACTCCAGTCTCCCTATTGTCCTCCTAAAGATATATAAGCATTATTATATAAACCATGGGAAATCCTTCCTCTCATAATTATTAAGCAGTGGCAGTCCTAGCCTCGGCTTGAGAAACTAAAAATCAGGGACACTGACCCAGCCTTTTAATGCAAATAAGCCCCTCCCCCAATCTGACCTCATTATCCCCCATGCACTGATTTTGTGACACGGCGCTGTCACTAACAAGTAGATTCGCCCCCCGTCCTTGTCTTGCTCGGGTGGAGGTTGTCATCTTATGAAGTTGTACATTTGCATACGAAATGTGTTTAAAATAAACTCACTATACATATAAAGCGTCTCCTCTCTCACTCTCTTCTCTCCTCTCTGTTTAAGTATTAAGTTGCTTGGGGACCATGAATGTTCTAATCCCCTTCAGAGCAGTCCTCATCGTCACTGTGGACTAGTGGTGGATTCCATTAGTCATTCTGATTTGCATACAGATAAGCTACTTGTTGTAGCTTTCCCCAAGACATAGGGTTTATTTATATTTCAAACCATGCTCCCTTGGCTGTCAGTCATTCTTTTCATATCTCCTAAGGAGTACTCTGGTTGTGCTTTATAAGATTTTATGGAGCTCATTTAATTGGACATATCTTATGGACGACGAGATAATCTAAGGGTCTCTCGTCACCCGTCTCATCTTTTGTAATGGCTTGAGTAATTATTTTCATTATTTTCTCGACGTTTCGTTTATGATATGGTGGCTTGACAAGCTTGTCTCTTATTTTCCATTAAGGTGGCTCACAATTTTTGAAATATGACTCTAGATGGATTAAGTGTTGATCCCTGCTTCGTGTTCAAGAGAGTCAACAGTAGGATTTTTTTTACAATTGGACAGCTTTTTTAATGCAGTTTTGCCACTCTATTATTACTTTTTTTAAACGTTTAAGTTGTCTGAAAAGTATTACGTAGCATTTGTTATTGTTTGGAAATGAAATTGTCAAAAATAAACTGGTGTTATAAAAAGAGCTTTGGATTGTTGTTGTTGAATTGTATTTTTCTTGTCTTGTCATATTTCCTGATTGATAGTTGTATGTTGTATTGCACAGGCCCAGATTGCCGTGTTTATCGTTAGATTACTAATATTACTATATAGTTTACTAGGTTTAGTTCGTTTTAATTCGCAAATATTGTATTCGATCATTTCTGAGTAGAAATACAATTTTTTTCAAATTTGAGACGATGAATAGTCAGAGGCACAGTATGAAATTCGTGTTTTTGATAAGATTACTTATTCTTATATTAAATAGTATAGACTTAATCAGGTGTGATAGCATAGATCTGATATCAAATGAATTCATTCAGCAGCAAATAGTCAAGCTTAAACCCGACAGTTTTAATGACGATGCTGTTTTTTTGCAAGATACGAATCCAAGTGACCGGTCAACCACCTACTTTTACGTAGATTCTAAGAATGCCCTTAAAATCCCAGTTTTTGTCAGGAATGGAACTTTAGATAGTGGGAAATCAGTAGTCATTCTTCATGAACATGAGGACCGACTCCCAACTTCTCCGAACAAGACCACTTTTGTCGTTCTGAGGCAAAAGGAAGATCAAGAGAAATCGTATTCTGCAGTTATTGCTTATGTAACGTGAGTTCCGCATATGCCTTATTGTCTCGTATGAGGATTTACAGAAAGTTTAATTTAAAGAATTCTCCCTGATGTTTATAATTTACAAGGAAATCCCCACATGGCCTTCAAATAGAATGGGACATCTGGGATGACCGGGGCTTATTGTCAGTTGTCAACAAAGCCACACTGTTTGGCTGGACCAAATGTTCTTACAGTAGCCTTGTTCCTTGTAAATCAGAATTACAGTCAGTTATTCCAGAAAATGCCATCAGTCCCCATGCAGTGGACAATACTACTCAAATCTTCAATCCAGAAGATTTAGGACCAGATAGTTTCTTTGACCTTCGACCTAAAGGAGAAAATGATGGAAAATTTGTGGGCTCAACTATTGACACGATGATCAACTCAATGGTAATCCTAGCAGGAGTTCAAATCATATACCAAAATGAAGATAAGCTCGTGTCAGAGGTAGCCAAGGATATTAAATCTGTCGTGCCATCAGCTCAAGTACAGCAGACCGGAAGATCCTTCTTTGGCAATTCCGAGAAACCTGAGGCTTTGGACGTGGCCAGTGAAATAGGTGCAAAGAGGCTCGTCGAAAAAGGTCGTGAGGGTATAGCCAATGCTGTACTCAGGTTTGATTCATCCGTGAGCAATATTGGAGCCCTTGCTGCAGGGTTATCGCTGGCAACTATTTTGTCAAAATCTGGTGACCTCGTCAAAGATAAGGATGAGAATATAGGGCAAATCAGCAGTTTGGGAAGGACTCTCCTCCGAGGACTGTTTGAAGGGGCAAGTACTGAAGACAAGGATGAGAAGTTTGTAAATCCTAATCCCAAAGCCTTGCTGAAAACTGAAGTAGTTGAGGATTTGGTTTCTTTGAGAAAAATCTCTTCAGAGCGTTTCTTGGGAAGACTCTTCGGTTTCAGTTTTTTTGGGGGAGGTCAAGAACCCCCGAAAGAAGTTGGTACCCCGGTAAATGTGAAAATAGGGCAAGAAGTCCTTCCTGTTCGAGCTGTTGACAAAGGTATCATTATGAATGGCAGATTTATCCAGGGCAAAATTGTACCTGGCGATCCTCCTACCCCTCAGCAATTAAAATTCGTCCCAGAAGGTCAAGAAGATGTTAGTTCTAGTAACATTGGATCAACCACCTCAACTGGCTCAACTGGATCCACTGGAGTTCCCGTAAATGTCACAATCGGGAACGAGACAGTGCAAGTTGTCGCAGTTACAGGGGGGATGGTGTTGAATGGGAAATTTTTCCGTGGGAATATAGTGACAGGAAAAAATCCATCGGAAATGAAATTCGTCCCAGAAGGGGCAAGTAGCTCCGAATTTCAACCCGTTACACTTCCGGATGGGACAAAAGGATACGGATACCAAACGAAAATGAGAATCAACGGAACAGAAGTGGATGTAATTCAATTAAATGACGGAATCATCGTAAATGGCAAGTTTGTTAAAGGAAGAATAATCAAAGGGGCAGCAGGAACGGATCAACAAATCATACCCGGTACCGGAAGTTACGACTCATCTCCGCCATCATATCCAGCCTCAGATCCGACTAATCCAACATCACTGAGCTACCCCTCTGGAGCACAAGTACCTCTTCAAATTCCAGGAAGTTCCACCCCAGGGGGCTTACCACAGCCAGGGAATGATAAACCTAAATCACCAATGGCCTACATTTTCTACATAGACAACTCCACGTCCCACAGTACACCATTAATTGCTTACGTTGCCCCCCACGGATTCCTCTTTTACGGTCTCTTCTTCCCCGGCAGGGTTGTCGACATCTACTATATTGAAATTAGTGGTCAATTGTTCCGAGCTGATCCCGTAGATCGAAGTAAAATTCGTCGAGGGTTGATGTTTCCTCCGATGCCGAGTGTGTACATTGTCAAAGTTCAAGGAGAAGACAAGATATCGTATTTCGTGGGGAATGGATTCCTCACCGAGACTTTTTTCATTTCGGGTGAAGAAGTCGAAGGTGGAGTCAAGTACAACGGCTTCTTTTACAATGCCACGAAGTTGCCATCCCATAGTGCTCCTCTTATGCCTGCAATGGCAGGGGCATTTAAGATACAAATAAATTCCAAGACTTACATCGCCTATATCGTAAACCAAGGGGTTCTAATAGGGGGATCATTCTTCCCTGCTAAGATGCTGATTAATGGTATCGAAATTATGGGTGTCGTGTACCCAGGGAGCTACTTAAATTTCTTTACGCTTAAAGCCGAGCCAATGTACAAAATCCTCTACTACTATGATGTAGTAAACTCCAACATGTCAAATGTACTCGGACAGCCGGTTCAAGGTTCTATCGAATTCAGCAAAATGTATATCAAAATAACAGCGCTTCTCAAGGATGGGGAAGTAGACACCGATGTCGGAACTCCGTTACCGCAGTACAATGGTGTCCCTGGGGCAGTCGTGCCCTCGCCTGCAGGAGTAGGTGTCATGGGGGCAGTATCTACAGGACCTGCAGTAGGTATCACAGCTGTAACAGAGCCCGTCGTAGCTGTGGCCCATCCAGTCCCACCACCAGGAGTACCTATGGTAATACATTGCCCTCCTGGACAAAGAATAATGGCCCCGCTGGGACTCAATGCTGATGTGGCACAGCGAATCATGCAAAAAGATTTTCTCAATGAGATTATTGACTGGAAACCACACATGAAAACTGGAGAAAAGACGGGCTCAAAAGCTCTAGATAATTTGGGAAGTATTTTTTCTAATTCCTTCAACTGGAACGGAGAGAAGTCGGCGGGGGAAACTTTCCAGGAAAATTTGGTAAGTGGTCTTTGGACTCCGTTCGGACTTGCAGATGACATAGTGGATTCCATAGGCCATGTAACTGGAGCAGGAAAGGTATCTGATGACTACGGGTACATCGATGACCTCTTTGGCGTAGTGCTATCTGGAGCCAGCTCAGTTGGAGGTGTGGCTGGAAAGATTGTCGATGGTGTTGGGTGGGCGTTAAACCCTGTCGGTCTAGGAGGCGTGTGGAAAACTGTGGCTGGAATAACCAGTGGGGCTATAGGAATTGCTGGAGGTGCTGAAGCAACAAAAGTCTATGGTGTTTACGACTTGGTGAAAGTGAGTGCCAAAACAGTGCATCTTGGTTGGCTTCTGGGGCTCCGGGGCAGTGAATCGGAGAAGAGGAAAAAGGAATTAGATTCTAAGGTTACACAGCTACAGTCCATCAGGGCGTACTTACTTGCCCATCCGCCCCAATGTATGGCCATCCCTGTGGGTGGAGTTGTAGGGGCACCACCAGCTGAAGGGGTGAGTACAGCTGCCGCGGCAGCGGCAGCGCATTCACTTGGCTTTAACGGTCCAGGGTTGGCTGATTCTTATCGGGTCAAGCGATCCCCCTCATTAGCAGGTACTTATTAGCATACACGGTTGTTCTGTAATACTATTCTAGTGGAATTATTTATATTTCAACAACTTGTCATCTTCAGGGAATGTTCCAGTTATGATAACAGATGTGGACCTTTTTAGTCACGTGGGTTGGAGAACCCTGAGCGTTAAACAAGAGGATTTGCCGAACATCAAGGGCATCCAGGAGGAACCATTTATAGGAATTGGAGCTTGTGAGCACAATAAGTTAACATATGAAGAATTGGCAGGAACTAAAAGTCCTAAGGAACTTATGGACTTTTATATGAGATCTATGAGAACACAGTGCTTACCTAGTCAGAGAGACGCGTTGATGGACTTGATAAAGTTCAAGCATATTCTAGCCACTCCGGAGAAAACCTTTGTGATGAATAAAGATAAGGAGTTGGGGTAAGTTTATGAAAACTTCAATAGATGATTACAATATTTTAAGGGCAGTGAAGTAATTAATTAATTTTATATTATGCAGAAACAAGAAGAAATTGAGTTTAGAAGACTTTGAAATTCTGTCTAAGGGATTTGAGATTTCTGCTTATTCTCAAACGTATTTTGAATTACTCAAGTCCAAGTCTGGATCACAGAGTAATATTTCATTCCTCCGAAAATTCATTGTCAACTACATCAATCATGTGGAAACTGTCGGGGCCGTTCATTTCAATAAGCTGATGAGAAATCTTATGAAAACACTGCAAACCTTGTATTCCAAATCTCTCCAGGATTTCTATCGTTTCAAGTACTGTCCCAAATGTCCAGAAGAATTAATTAGAAATTTGATGAATGATTCGTTAGAAATCCTTAGTATTTTGGGATATGTCTCAAATATTTCAAATGTCGGGTCTACTAAAGCCGAGATGGAAAAAGATTTAGAGACTTGGATTTCGTCACGACAGCCAGAGTTTCTCCAGAAATTGCAGTCCTACCTTGTCTAGCGTGCCAAACAATACCTATCTACCTAAAACTTATTTTGCTAATTATCTCATCGGTCCCCTCATTTTGATTATTTATAAAACTTTGGTGGATGAAATAGCACATAAAATACTTGGTTGACCGGGTTGACGAAATTCAAATGTGTCTTTATTTCCTATTAGCTAAAACTAACTTCATGTGAGTCTTCATTTTGTTTGTTTTCTTTAATTGTGAAATCTAAAGAGATTTGCGTCACACCCTAATAAATGGGTTAGCACAGATTTCTAAGAACTTAGTAACTTTGCAGTTGGCTCAGGAATACTAAGAAATTCCCATGGAAGTTCTCAAGATGGAAGGTTGGAAAGTTGGGACTGTAGCCTGATCTTGTTCAGAATTCGGTTGAATGTAAAAATAATTTCGGTTATCGTTCTCTCCGTAAACTAAGATAATATTTCCGGCTCCAGCTTCAGTTCCAGTAAGCTTATGAAGCCATCATATCCTCAAAATGCAATGGAATCAGTAAAGTAAAAGTAAATAGCAATGCACTCGTTGAAATAATAATAATATCATTTTCCCCACACCAAAAGTAACGATGAAGCAACAAAGAGGAGTTGAACGATGAGAGCCCCCTCTACCAGCACGAAGACTAAACCCTGCCCGAGCAGCCCCGGCCATGACTACAGCGGCTACTTTCAACACCCGCACAGGCTGCAGTGTGCTCGATTTCCCCACGCTGGGACACAAGACTTTGAGAAGGATTAGGAAATTTCGACTATTTTTATAGGAAATCAGGCAAGAGTTTTGAAATTTTCAATTTTTTTTATTACATTGGGTGGTTGGTGAATGGAATATGGTGGAAGTTTTTATTTTGAGGGTATTTTTGAGGAAATTTTCGCCATTTCATTTCAAGTCGACGTGAATGTAATTCAATAAAAAATCAATGCATGCTGTGGCTGTCTGTTGTATGAGAAATAAAGATTCAGCTTTGAACCGTTTTTGGTTTGGATTTTTGAGAACACCGTTTTTGACAATTTAGCTCACCTTATCATCGTGTAGTTATGTTAAGATCTTTCGTAAAATTTAATAGGATTGATTGTGTTTTAGGATGGGAGCATACAAGTACATTCAGGAGTTGTACCGCAAGAAGCAGAGCGATGTTATGCGATTCTTGCTTCGAATCCGGTGCTGGCAATATCGTCAGCTGAATAAGATTGTCCGGTGCCCTCATCCCTCGAGACCAGACAAGGCTCGTCGACTTGGATATCGGGCGAAGCAAGGTAAATAAAGATGCACATTACATTTAATTCATTCTCATTAAATTTCAAGTATGGTGTATGGAGCAAGGTGGAGGTGGCAAAGAAGCTTTTCTTTTTTCTTTAATCATTATTTTGTATTTATCAAAAATCCCTTAAACCAATCAATTATAATTGATTAACCCTGACCCTGACTGCCTACTTTGATCATGTAAAAATCTATTCCAATGACAAACGAGGAATAATTTCATCTTCTAACTCATTGTATGAAATCTGGATATTTCCAGCTAGGAATCCTCGTTAGATTGCGTTTAACTAGAATTGAAAGCTGAGATGCTAGGATACTACTGATTTTGACACTATCTTAAATCTATACTTTTTTTAACAGGTTTTGTAATCTACCGAATCCGAATTCGACGAGGAGGTCGCAAACGCCCAGTTCCAAAGGGAGCCACTTATGGTAAACCCAAGGGTCATGGTATCAACCAGTTGAAACCCATCCGTAACCTGCAAGCTATTGCTGAGGTAATTAATTATTATTTACTCTGTTACCCCGTTTGATCTGAGCACTAAACCTTTGTGACCGGTGTGGTGTGACGGTAATTTTCGAAATTCAAATGATGATTTCAACACTCGCAAGATTTGATTTTTATGACAATATCTCGTTAAACTGATCTTTCCTCTAAACAAAATGTATTTCAATACTTGCTTGAGCTGTTTCTAACTATTTTATTTACTTTCTATCTAGTCTCGAGCTGGAAAGAGATTGGGATGTATGCGTGTTCTGAACTCTTACTGGACCGCCCAGGATTCCTCCTACAAGTACTATGAGGTCATATTTGTTGACATCTTCCACAAGGTCGGTTACATTTAATGAAAATAGCCAAAATATCTATTATAATGATGACATAAAATAACATCCGCAAGATTTGATTTAAAATGACGAATTCTCGTTAAGCTGATTAGTAACTGATGACAAGAATTTTTGTGAATTAACCATGAAACTTATTCCTTGAATTTTTTTATTTCTCACAGGCTATCCGTCGTGATCCTAAAATCAACTGGATTTGTGATGCCGTTCACAAACATCGTGAATGCAGAGGAAAGACTTCAGCTAATCGTAAATCCCGTGGTTTGGGCAAAGGACATCGATACTCTCAGACCGTCGGAGGTAGTCGACGGGCTGCATGGCGTCGTCGTGAAACTGTCGAGATGCATAGGAAGCGTTAAGAGCTGGGGATATTTGATTTCGTGTTACTTTTTAACTGGAATTCAGAGAATAAATGTTTCCTGCGTTTCCTACAATAATTGAACAAGCTGATAATCGTTATTTTGCAGACTTTAATGTACAATCTCAAATTCCGGGGCATACAAAATACATTTTTACATATCAACTTCATGCATAATTAAATTCAGGCTGGTCGAGTGGTTCTATGAAATGAAGAGGAGTGTGAAAGCTAGTCCCACGCAGAATAGCCCAACATAAGGACTTAATCTCTCACCGATTCTTGCACATTTCCAAAATGTTCCCAACAGCCTGAAATACAAAGAAACCAATGCAATTCATGGGAACTAAGATATTAAAATATGAGATCCGTTAAACAATTCATTCTTAATAAACATACCCAGTTTTATTTCGGTCTAAAATCGAGGGGAATATGGAGTGGATGTATGTACAGGTACAGATGAGGAGCGCAATTACTGTCAGGAGACTTTGGAAGTTAAATAGGGCAGACTAAAATGAAATTAAAACATTTAATTACATTAACGTTACACATTTTTGACGTAATCAATAGTTGTGACATTGATGACTTCAGACTTGATTAGTGACTGTATTTTAAGTTATTTTTACCATTTCGTTTTATGCGTTTGTGCTTCTGGATTGAGAACTGACTTTTGAGATAATTATATAAACAAGTTACTTAATTTCTTCAACCGGACTGACTTAACATTAGCGGACTTTTAAAATCTCAACCAAACGCCTTTAAATTAAAACGGACAACTACAAATGACAGACAGGGACACAAGTCAGTCGACAACTCATCAGTCTCATCATCAGTCCTTTCTGATAATACCTTAATTTTAATCCAATTTTGAAACATCCGCTCTTTTTTATATGTCTGCGCTATGTTTAGTCTCTTTTGGTTGATAGAGTGTTTTCTTCGCCTTTGTGTCTCTCCTCGATTTCCACTTTGCAGACATGAAATGATCTCATCTCGTATTTTGTCGACGAATCGGCGAGTAACTTTATGCGGTCCGCAGAAAATCAAAAGTTATGATAGACTAATGGATGGATTATAGGAAAGAAAGAACGTAAAAGTTTAAAAGTGCGTATGATTTGTACATAACTTAAGCTTATCTAATCTATGGATTCGTTGTATGAAAGATTATGTAAAATTCCCAGTACTGGGTAATGCACAGGAGAACCCCATGGCCATAAAACTCACAATGCGAGTACTTTTTGTGATGAACCCCAAATGAGGTGCCATTAGTCTTACAAAATCAAGTAAATAATACTGATCATCATGAAATTAATTTTGTTCTTGAATGGCCTCTATTGGCTGAGAAAAAAAAT
>JAQFYM010003539.1:0-18334 GCA_034694785.1 Agrenia bidenticulata | reverse complement strand
TTATATGATGAGTATTGCATTCAATCGGTAGATTTACAGATAACCCCTACAAGAAAATACATTTAATCCGTTTTTCTTTAATATCTAGTTGATAACATAGTTTTTTTCTGATTTCTATTCATATTTATCCCTCTTCATTTCTCCCTGTCCTAGACTACTTTCAATTTATTTGAGACTTCCATTTTTTTCAGAAGGTCGTTTTAAGGTGGGCCGGAATTCATTAAGGGGGCCAAAGAGAAGGAAACCTAAAAAAAACCCCCGCGATTTAATAATGAATCCTCTCTTTCTTTTGTCCAGCCGGCAAAATAACTCGCTCGTCTTGTTTACCACGCTTTACTTGTCGTATACTGCAGTTTTTCAAGCCACAAAAACAGTATACTGGAAAACTTGAAATCCTTCTCTCACAATAAATCCCGAAGTACACCCCTATCAATCCGCAATATTTGCTTCGATTACTAAAAAAAAAAAGATCACGTAGTGATCTAAACGAGCAGGAACGCCCAATAGTCATCGAGCGCCTCAGAGTCGCACAACCGAGATACTTGATAGCCTCAAGTAGCTCTGCACACGGTCCCCGATTAGACACGACCTGCTTCCCTCCACAGAGTTTACTCAGGTGTTTGTTTTTGCCATCTGGTGTTATCACCAGGCTTGCCGCGTATGCGGCAGTAGGCCCCAGCATCTGTCATAGATTACTGTATAGAGGGCATACAAAATGCAGCTGCCATATGTCATAATCTTCATTGCCTTTGCAAGTTACGCAACTCTACTTTTAAGTGCTGTATAGGACTCGAATGGTTATCTAAAACGGAAAAGTTCCTGTTCTTTTTCGCGTGAGTGCCCTGATCCCTCTTAGGCACCCAGAATTTTTGATCTCAATTTGCCATATTTGGCGACCACTACTGAGGTTTAGGGCGGCAACTTATTGCTCGGATAAAAAAAACGGCTTCCTGCCTCCATCTTTTGCATTTTACATTCATCTCACGCGTGGTTGTTAGTACCGTATCCAAACTGTCCTTGTGTTTCTATATCACTGACCTGGTGCCTTTACACCACGGGCTTTCCCGTGACTTATAATTCA
Organism: Agrenia bidenticulata; assembly: GCA_034694785.1. NCBI lineage: Eukaryota > Metazoa > Arthropoda > Collembola > Entomobryomorpha > Isotomidae > Agrenia > Agrenia bidenticulata. Next base: position 17,253 of record JAQFYM010003539.1, on the reverse strand, counting down.
CCGAGGTTTTGAAAAGGTCACATATTATTCCTCTAGAGTTTTTCCATTTCTCCATGGCCCTTACTCGTCTTACTGCAGTTTGGCAACCGAGTGACTTACGATCGAAAGTTAAACATGCTTTTCCGCATACAAATATGTTGCGGCCTAGCACATAGTTAGTTATATTGTTAAAGACTTTTTTTGGTCATCCTGGCGACGCTCCTTCTAGAAAGAATTTTTCTTAACTGTAGGATAGGGATGATGATCCCTCGCATTAGCATTAAGAAAATATTAAGGCTATCTTTGTATTGCAGGAGTACTTCTTAGCCTTGCGAAGGCAATTTGACCTTGCCTTTGTCTGTAGCTTGCCAGAGGCTTGTTATCAAAGTCCTGATGTAACTCAGTACCTAAATAATATTACCTTTCCTCAAATTGAAACCAAATACCAAAATAGACGATGTATGCATCTATATGTGGGTGCGTGCCTAAGCCATAACGCATAACCCACATTTTAATAGGGGCACTTGATCCCATTCCGTTTAAGCTATTAATTTACAATTCGCAGCGCCGTTGTGACGGCTGTTCCTAAGTTTGCGAGGACGACTGTGACTTCAGCGTACAGTATACCTGCAGATAATTACTATGGCCTTGTGACTGCGACTGATTCTATTGCATCCCTGATATCATAACTAACTAGGTTATATAGGTGTCGAGATATGGGGCATCCTTGCCTTCCTCCCCTGTTGAACGAAACCAAGTCGCGTAACTTAACCCCGCAAACAAACTTTAAAACAAGTATTACCATATAGATTTACCAAAAACGTTTAAAATCGGCGTTCAAGTCCGGGCGCTGTAGCTTGGCTGAAAGCTTTCATGTGGAACTTGATCAAACACCTTTTTATGGTCCAACTACAGTAAAAACTGCATCAATTTGTAAATTTTCTGCGTTAAAGGCAATGTATAAAAGCTGCGCTTGAGACAAGATATTTTTCATGTTTCGAAAGCCGTTCTATCTCTTAAGATTAGGCCCTGTTTGATACTAAGGTATATACCGTAGTTGACTTTGGCCGTTGTTGATATTATAGCTAGTAAAAGAATAGCACGATACCTGGATAAATGCCTGGACCCGACTTGATCTTTTTTTTATGATTCGGACGCTGACTTATTTGTTCCATTCTTCGTGTGTTGTCCCGTCGATGACCTGATTTACAAAACATAAAATGCATTACGCCTGGCTTCAAGTTAGTATGGCTGCATTTCTACAATTTTGTTGCATATATTTCCAAGCCTTTATACCAACAGCTTTGTGTTTTGCGACAAATGACATCCCTCTGCTACTTCGATCCATGCAAACGGTATGTGTGTACGACTTGCGTTGTGTTGTCTGTGACAACAGATTATGTAGTACTGACTAGATCTTTAGGCGTGCACGAAGCATCAAAGTAGGTTTCTCCGAAGTTATATTTTTTCCCTTGGATCGAGCTCTGGTATCTGTGTGCCTGGGTTATATACTGTGCTTTGAATAGATTCTCTTTTTGTGCGGCGGAATTGGTGTAGATATTTCCATTGGGTTTTTGAATCTTGTTTTTTAATGTCTCGATATCTTTGTAAATTTAAAAAAAGGTTATTCTACGCTTTTCTTATAAATACTGGTACGAGCGGTATTTTTGCTAAATAAGTTTTTTTAGACTTCTCCGCGCCATATTTGTCTATTGACTTGTCTTTTATTTTTCATTGCCTTCTTGATTTTTGTTAAAGCAAAGCAAGATTTTTCATCCTGTGAGACTGTTCTAGACTTATATTAGTCTATAGATTTCGGGTTTGGCAGTTGAAGTAATCATGTTTACCTTTCCATACCTAATGAAAACGCGAACTGTTTATTATCTGTAGAACTTGCAAAATTTAGGTCTAACTATCTTTTGGTAAATAAAATTGATGAGTTTTTTTAGTACAAACTGTTTAACTGCATGTTCAAGTGAGCTGCTACTAGTAAGAATGCCGATATTCACTAAATTTGGTGTCATTTTGTTTTAGTATCAAGCTTAATTCGTTGACAGAGCATAATCTATATGGCGGCTTATTTTTTTACTACACACCATCTAGGTGCTGTAATCGTCGCACAAGGCGTTTTGATGTTGTGCCCTTGTCCAATAAATCCTTACGTACAACGTCGGGCTTTTTATTGTAATCTCCCATTAGGATGAAATCTTGCCCGTCAGCCTTTCTAGTAACCGGGTCTTTCAATAAAGTCTATTGTTCCTCTGGCTAAAATTGATCCGCTGATCTATAAACATATACATGATTGACTCTTAAGTGCGAACATAATACTACTGCTACAATAACACAGGCCTAGAGTTATACATTGCTACATCCAAGGAAGCTTTCTTACGACACTCAAGGAATTAACCAAGGCCGCCTTGCTCTGCGGGTGGTGATTTACATTATATCATATTAGTACATGCTGTTCACGTACTTTTCGCTGTATCACCTGTATATAGATTATGGGTGTTTATTTTGTAAAGCACATGGGTAAATTCGTGCCCTGAAAATCAGGTCCTATATAACCTATAAGTAATATATTTGTCAAGTAATGATAGTGTATTTTTTTTAACCTGATGGTAAATGATTTACTTAAGGGTACCATAAAAAAAATATTTTAAATACCTGTAGGTAAATGGATACCATTATGTATTATTTACATATGGTAAGACCTGTAAGTATATATACACACCGGGTACCCTTCTATGCAATACGCTTATATAAACTTTTAAACAAAAAAGTATTAAAGAACAACAGTAAACTGATAAAAGCTAATTTTTAACACACAGAGATGAAGTTCAAATCCAAATTGCAGCAAAACTTGTCAATCATCCTTAAACGTAAAAAAAACAGTCATGTGATGTACATACAAGCATTTGTTGACTAAGACTGTTTATAATCACAAAATTAAAGGTATTTTTAATGGAAAATAAAAATATCAAAAACAATTGAACAGGTAGCAAAAAATGCAAACATTATCGGCAGTAAATGTTTTGTTCATGTATAATTTTGTCAATAGTTTAGTTAAATGGTTTTGATAGCAAGAAAAACAATATATTAAAATTATATGTACTTTTGAGGACAAAAATATTGCTTTATCAATCGCTTGTTTGTTTCTATATGACAAATTTAGTATTTATGTAGAAGAATTAATAAAAAAAAATAAACAGGACACGAAAAACTTAAAACAATATTCTGTTGTCTTCTAAAAAATTACTGCGACAAATTAAAACTTGATTTATTAAATTTTGTACTACACTGGCTGTTTTGAAAAAAGAATTAACTACTTAAAATATAGGTAACAAGTTTATATTAGAAAACACTTTTTAACAGTAATTCTTGGTAAGAATTCTAAATTCAGTTTAGTAATAATCTAATGTATATGACAGGCCCCTATTCTATCAATACATAAAAGTTACTTGTTTAAGGGCAAAGACCTTTGTGCAATGGTCTTTAGTAACCAACAAAAAAAATACAATTAATACAATAAAAACACTTATATTGAACATTTCTTTTCTTAAGTTTCTGGTTTATATAACTAGAAAAAAATCTATGTTCGATTGTATTATAAAATATTGCTTCTCATATATTCAGAAACAAAAGAATCGCATTACTCTTTTACGTCAGCATCATTTATTAATTTCACCGTATTCATATAATTGTAAAAATTGTTATCCTACAGTAATCATACAAAGAATCGTTACCAAATTATACTTTTTTTTAAATACCCGTACTTTTACAAAACATGCAACTAAAGAATTTAATATACTTGCCTATTGGGTAATTATCTATAGGTAATTTAATAAATGATGATATACATGGGTAAACCTCTAAATATAGTTCTCAAGAAGTAATCAATACCTTAGGGTGCAAAAATAAACACCCTATATCTGGCATATATCTTTATAGAAAGTAACCAAATTCCTCAATCTTTATATCAGGTCCTTTTTTGTTAAAGGGCATGATCTGCCATAATTTAGACAAAGCGGCTGGCTCAACTTGCTAGTCGTCTTCTAGCGAGACAATTGCGTTTACACATTTGTGCTTTTATTGTTACCTATGATGCTCGGTCAGATTTTAGTGGGTATGGGCCAGACCGGGATTCCGGCAACAATTTGAATTCAATGCAACCGTGTCCGGCCTCAAAAATGTCATTTTGCGACCGGGTCCGGGAGAAAAAAAAAAGACCGTGCTGGATTCCGGGTCCGGTACCAGATTTTTATAAAAATAAAGAGTAACTAAAATGATTTTTTAAAAGCAAAAAAACCACAAAAAAATCGTAACAAAATTTGTAAACATACTTGCCGCTTAATTTAAGTTTACCGTTAAATTATTTTTGCGTTAAATCTTTTAAGCAGAAATTCCTTTACATTTTATACCCAATCCATCGTATTAAAAACTTATTATAGTAATAATTTTTGGGTTTTGTGCACTTTTTAGTTTTTAATTTTTGACATTAATGTTCGTTTATTACTTGTTTCTTCTTAGCCTACCTGCAGGTCTTCCATATTCTTTTTTTTTGTCGTTATAAGTTTTTAATCACTTTAAAACTGCTTTTTTTAAACGATTTAAACTTACAAGCTAGATGTTTTTACCGACATTAATGTTACTTAGGTTGAATATTTAACATAAAAAGCCAAAAATATACTTCTTGGATATTTTATAGTTTTTTTTTAGTATAAGTGTATATAAAATCAAATCACATGAAATTCATTTCCCATGCAAATAATAACAAAATGCAATGACTCTTGTCAATTATATTAGACGTTATTGTGGCCAAAAAAAAATATCGACTAAATGTTTTTAAAACATGACTGCAAAAAACAACTTCTTAAAATTGCAGAATAATAATTTGCACAGGCAAAAAGTACACTAGATTTTACAGATGAAACAATTAGTTGTATATTTGGTAAGTTTTTCAATATTTATAAACGAAAAAGATATTGTTATCATTATTTTGTCAAACAAAAATCATAAAAACGCATGTGTATTTTTTTTTGCAGATTAGTTTTCAAATCACTTTTTTTTTGTTTAATCTAGAACTAATTTGCCCAAAAACTACAAAAAACACGGTTAAATATATTTTTTCAACAATAAAATGCAGCAAAGGTTGTAAAGAATGTAGGATTACTTGGTATTTTTCGTCAGCTTATATCATAAAAAAAACTTCTTAAGCCCATATAAAAAAGTTGTTTGTCTGTGCTAACTCGTATAAGTTTGTAGCCGCATGGTGTAAAAAATATTTTAACGGTTTTTTATGTTGCAAACCGCAATTTCACATTTATTTATAATGTTTTTTTTTTTTTATGAAAACCTTTTTTTTTGTAAAACATGTAAATAAAAGGGTAACATTGTGCTCAATTTGCCCGTGTTCAACCAATTGCAGCGTTGTTACTAAAAATGCTGTAAAAAGCCAGGCCTACCTAGTTAAAATAAATAAAAACAAAAGCATTAACAAAACAGGTACCAAATACATGCACGTTTACGTAAAAGCTCTTTTTCTCTTATTAAAACAATATAGTTAAATATTTTAATTGTAAGTAAAAAAAAAATGTTTTACCTTACACCTTATGTCGTAAAAGTCTTACCTAGTTACAATCACTAAAAAGGTCTTAAATTTGTGTTTTTTACCACATATAATGCTTACTTTTTTCTATTGCAAAATAAAAAATGACAATCGTTTTTTTTGTATGCTATACAAACAAAAAAAAATGTAACTATAGTTGCTATATGTATTCTGAATTTTAAATCGCAATATAACTTTAATTTTGGTTATAACGTTTGTTTTATGTGCAGTCCATGAGATAAATAGGTTAAAAAAAATCAAAATGGAAAACATAACCACGTAAATGTTAGTTCATACTGTTTTAAATGTGCTTTACGCGCCGCGTTAATTTTACAGTTTAGCTAATCTGTTACATAAAAAAACTTTTTTAACACAATGCTTACGAGTGTATTTGTTTTGACTAAATATTCAAATATAGATAAAGAACGGTAAATTTGTGCTTTTTAAACGCGCATAAAGTTGCAGTAAAAAATTGGCAAGTTTTTACGGATTTTAGGGGTTGTTTTTTTTATCGCAGTATACTTTCAATGTTATGGGTGTTTAAAATCTGAAGAGAAAAAGCAGTTTTGCTAACGTATTACTAAATTTTTTACAACACACAACAGTCATACAAAAAATGCATTCTAATGTAATGGTATCTAAGCGGCACTGTTGCACACGATGTAACTTTCTTTTTTTTAGTTTAAACGACGGATATAAAATGCGCGAAATTTTTTTCTGCAATAAGTGCATGTATTTATAACTGCACTGTTCAAAGTGAGCAACCAGTTTTTTCAAATCAATTTCAGTTAAAAAAAACTGGTATTTTCAGAAACACAGTATTGCGCTGTTTACGTCGTAAGAAAATGATAATTATATTTAACAACTCTTTAAGAACATCTGCTATTGTTTTCATCTGTTTTTTGTAGTACGACTTTTGCAAACAGCCAAAAGACTGCTTTTTTTATAAACAAAACTAAAGTTTAATTGTTATATAAGTACGCTGTATTGGTCAACTATAGCCGATTTATTGCACTTAATATAAATATGTCAAGTATTACTCGTTTTGTCAAAAAGAGAACGTTATTTTAGTTTGATATTCACAATTAAAGGCATAAAAAAGAACAATAAACCTATATGCTTTTGCAAGTCTGTATAAACACGTAAAGAATTGTACAATGTACCCCTCTTATAATATGGGGCCTGTAATTTTTACATTTTATGCTTTTTTTTATTTGTTGCGTACGTTACAGTGCAATTGTTATTTTCGCCGCTTATAATTGCTTTTTCTTTTAAAAAACCTACAAAGAACTATGCATGCTAAAAGTGAATTTTTATTTAAACCAACTTTAAAAATAAGTTTTTTTTTTTTTTTTAGGTTTTATTCCATTTTTTATTTTTTATGATGTGATGATATTGTAATGTAAAAAGTGCGAAAAAATCGCTTTTAATAAATTTGTGTTTTAATTTTCTTTGTTTTTTTATCTTTAATATATTTGTACTGTAAATCTTTTCTACTGTAAAAAAGTTTTCTTTTCATAAATGCGACAACAATATAAAACCGTGATCAATTTATGTAATATAAGACTGTTACAAAAAACAACAAAAAGAGAAATCGTTAAAAGCTAAACGCTTACGAATTGCGATCCTTAAAGCACTAGCATGCCTATTCTTTATGTTTTCTACCTTATAATCAAATTCAAAAACAACGATTACCAAAATGCATCCATACACACTTGCAATATATTTGCGTATAATATTTTTTTTTCCAATCATGAATAAACTGTTAGAAACTACATTCTCTTTTTGTTAAAATCGTTGAACAGTCTCTTGCGTATGTATCAGCGTATTTAAAAATTTTTTTCACTTAAAGTCTGGTCGGATTATCCGGCCGGACCCTGAAAATCCGGGTTCAAACACAAAAAAGTTTTTTTTAAAACATGTGACCGGGTCCGGCCGGATTATCCGGGCCAGACCCGTTTAAAGTCCGAGTCCATATCCGATTCTAGTATATACAGCTGGTTAAGAGTTGGCCGATTAATAGAGCCCTTGCTCACACTATAACCGTAGAAACTAGGTTTATACGTTCTAGGGTTTTTTTGCTTTTGCGTTGATAACAAAACGCCCACCTCTGAGACTGCATATTCTACAGCATAACATCAGTAATATTGTCTTGCGGCGTGGTAAGTCGAAATTTATATACAAAAGTGTTAGTAAATATTTCGGGTTCTAGCAGATAGTAGACACACTATGTCGCTGTCTACAAGAAGAGTCTCCCGCTTAGAGATGTCCGAACTTTTAGATAGACAGCACATTTGACTACGAGTGCTGCTACACGTAGTATGATTTTAGGCTGCAAATCTTCCTTGTCTTTACGAAAATATAGTGAAAACGTTAATACCGCTTTATTAATTTACCATAATAAGGGTTCCATAATAAAACTCGTGTAAATGGGCTCGTCAATTGTTATTCAAAGGAACAGAAAAGGCCTATTTGCAGGCCCACCCTGATTTATATTTTTGTTATTGCATTCGCTAGGCTCTCCTTCATGTTGCCTAGTAATCGAACAACTCAAGATGTTTCTACCACACTGCGTAAATCGCTTCTTGCATTTGCTTCGCTTGCATCATTGTTTACGTTCAGTGTTGCAAATGGTAGGTTGCTGCATAATTTTGGTAGTGTCCACAGATGAATTGAAACAGTGCACTTATTACTAAACCCGTTTCTTAAAGTTTTCCGAGCTTTACGATCAGTAAGAAATGACTGTTCTTGTATACCGGCAAGTTCTCTACTTTGCATTTCACATATAATCTCTGTTTTATTACCTGCCTTGTTTTAAGCGATTTCTTTGCATCCTCAAATTTTGTCAGTAATCCTTCGTAAAAGAGGTAAGTTAATAGTAGATTTTTGTGCAACCTATATTAAACGATCGCCTTGCGCACTATTGCTTCTTTGTATTTAAATAGTTTCGTAGGATCCCCTTGACCTTTGGTTATGTTCAGTTGGTTGGTTTATAGCGGGCTCATCAGTTATCCTGATCGGTTCTACTAGGAAAATTATTGACTAGCCAATTGAACTTGTCGTTCGCTTCTCATTTTCTGAAACTGCCTAATATATTTGTAAAACGATTCTTTCAGTGAATTATCATTCTCAATCAATTTCGACATACAAGTCTAAGATAATATACTTCAAGTGATCCCTTCTTGCCGCCAGAAAATTCGATTGGCAGATGAATCCCGTCTCTGCAGGCGAGGCACCACGGCGTCGACTGCAGTGCACAAGAATTTCCTCCAAAAACTCAAAGGTTTTATTCGTTTTAAGTGAGACTAGCCGTATGAGAGGCAACTTGCAAAAAAGTAAATGACAAGCACGGCCTGCGCTCACTTCGGGCGGAAACATGTGAACTAGGCTTGTTTTTGTACATGTACGCATGCATCTAAATGTTGAGAATCATCTCAACACGGAGGTTCTGTAGAAGCGATCTATCTACATATACACGAGTACTGGACAAACATCCTTTCACTAGGATTCCATTCAAAATCGCGAATACCCGGTGTTATGAAGCGAGATCTCGTGACTGTTTTTAACAACCGTAAAAACACCATTAACCGTTTTTTTTGGTCAGCGGCCGCTTTTTGTATTCTTTGTAGTAGCGGGTAAAGATAAAACTAGCAGGACGGGCTAGCCCTCGTGAGAGCTGTTGTCGTATGTCGAACGGTAACCAGCTATAATCCAAAACACACCACGTGATGGTAAAGACATGTGGCGCTTTTTATTTCTGTAAAACTCTTTTGGTTTAAGGAATTTTTTTCCATAAGGTCGAAAGCAGGATTGCACATTCCGGTGGCCGGATCGCTGGATGCCGGACCGGTCGGGTGTTCGATGCGTTCCTAGCAAAATTCATAAAGAAAACTATCAAAGATGACTTTAGCAAATAAATAAAAATATTTCTTTACAAATAGGTTTACATCATGAGGTCTACTAAAAGTAAAATAATATATAACAATTCTTAGATCTAACACACCTTAACCCGGCAACGATAGTATTGTATACTAAAGATACACTTAAAACGTAATCAATTGCAGTTTTACTATTAGTTTACATATCAAATTTAACTTTTTAACATTTTTATAATCATAATTTTTGTATAATTATATAAATTTGAAAATATTCAGAGATGCAATATATGACAGAGAACTGTACATATTATCTAAACACAAAATTCTAATGTGTAAAGATTTCTTTTTTTGTATTTTGCTTTAATCACGGAAAAATAAAACAATCTATGCAAAAAAACGAGCATAATATATAAACGAGTTACTATATAACACATAGTTAACAAAGTTTCTCATGAGCACTTTGAAAATTGTAAGGCTCCAAGACCTCGTATCTGCTTATCTACTAACAACCGTCCCACATCAACTCTCTCTATCTCAGCCATGAATCACCTCTACTTTGTACGTCTGCCAATACTAAATGACTGTCGTAACCCGATAGTACCTATCGGTGTATCATGTGCATCTGTACTTTTTTATGCGTATCTCTCATTTCTGTTGCCAGTTTCACCATAACTTTTTCCATATCACCTCGCTGTTTAATTAATATTTCACCCTACGGTCGTATATCTACATGTCATGGAATTCCTGCATTATACTGACCATTATTGGTGTGTAATACCACCTTTTTTTCTATTTTTGACCAAACATAATTATACTATAAAAATACTATAAATTTATTTAAACCGCTATTCTTTGTTTCTAAAAGTATAAAAACGCGTACAACACAACAAAAAAACGTACAAATAGTGTTATTTTCGCACTTCGTCTGTCTAGTATATACGAACATCTAAAGCAGATGTTTTACTACAGTTTTATGCTTTTTAAAACTGTTCTAAATAATGCATGAAGAACAAATACTAAAACACATGCAATTTTACATTTTACACAACTTCGCATATTTCATACTTAAAAAAAATATTTTTTCAAATTATTGCAGCAAAAGTAAAGGGAAGATGGAAAAAACGTTTTGTGATCTTTTAATAGGTACTTTAATGCTGAATAGTATATGGAATTCCATTTATGTATCAAATAACTATCTGTTTATCTGTATCTAAATACTTTGTATTTCATAGTCTGTATAAAATCAATGTTAGTTTTTCCACTAAGAAAATATGTTTTTGCACCAACGCGAAGATAAAGCGTTCAAATGCAGAAACGTATTCAGGAAAGCCAGAATAAACATCAAATAAATCATGTTACTGTTAAAAATCATCAGCATGAACGATCTACACAAACTTACCGTACTATGGTAAAAAAATAACATTTTTTTCTATGTATTGCACGCTGCTTGCGGTTTCTTTGTGTAATCCAGAGATTGTAAGGTTAAATAAAGTTCTATTCCGTCTTTTGTGTTTTTATTCTTGATCATAAAAATTCAGGGAAATGGGACGTTTTTTAATTTTAAAAGAGAGAAACGATATGCAGAGATACCCTTGTCTCGCAGCGTTTTTTTATATTATCATTTCTTATTTTGTATCTCCAAATCCCTTCTCTTTATAACTTTCGTACGTCATCATCGAATTATATTCATGTTATAATTGTAATATTTTAATATTAATGAATGCTGTAAATATGTACCGTTTATGGTTTTTATAGGTTTTTCAAATGTCAGTCTGATTTTGTTTTGGATTAAAATCTACATTTATTCAATTATCATCTTTATGTAATATTTTTTAATCGATGTGTAATACAAAGTATATATCCGTGTTAACTTTTATACTTGGATTTCTTATTCTTCGATTTTTAAAGGGTAACTAAAAAAAATGAAAACTTCAAACACGGAAAAATCCGTGATTATTCTCTCAAGAAATAATTTATTAAATAAATATACAAGTTTAAAAACTCATTTAAAACAAAAAACAAAAAAAAGGGTCATACTAGCATAGAAGTCAATCAGAAGTAAATTTTTTCATTCTTAAGGTGGCTGTCGCAAAATAAGTTTAGGTAAAGATTACTGTACAGAAAATTTTTCTTAAATATTTGTAGACAATATGAAAAACATATTAAGATAAAATTTTTATATAAGAAAGACAAGAACTGAGCCACATTTTTTTTTTATATCCTCGTGCATAGACGTATACTGTAAATGCTTAGTGCGAATAATCTAAAGCCGGCATTTCGAGATCTTGTTGTACTAGAGGTTTTTCGTATTTTTTTGTTAAGATATTATCAACGACGGATTTACGCGGAATCACTAGGCAGAGGTGCAGCTAGAGTTTGTTATAAGGGGGGTTTTAATTTTTCTTTTTAAAAAATGGAAAAAATTGTTTTATGATGTGAGGAAAGACAGGCCAAAAAAAAAAATAAGGCATATATGTGCATGTTGTTTGCAATAAAACTACATCAAACGTTCATTGATTTGACGACTAATAAGAAACATATATTTTTTCTTAAATACATTTACATCTTTATCTTTATATTTAAAATTTTTCCATATTATTTATTGTGGTACGCACGCCACAGTTCTTCGATATTAGTAACTTTGCATTGCTCAAATTGTTTACTTTGAGCATTGCACATTTGGTCGCAAAAATGTTCTGAACCGTTTTATTGTCTCCTAAAATACCTAAAAATTACACTGCATTATTTATTTTATGGGCGTCTGCTATTAATTTGCATTACGTTATTACTCCGGAATAATACTTGCCAGTATTATAACAATTGCCGCCTTTAATGTCAAATTCAAGTAGCTGTTAGACTTTTTTCATGTAAAAACCCGTAAATAAAACACCGCTCGGTAGTAAAATTTTACATATTTTATGTGTGTTATCGTAATTTTTAATATTTATAATAATACCATGTCAATCTAGCATTTTTTGCACGTATCAATATATTATATTGTACAAAAAAGACCTATTAAACGACGCTAGTATTATTTGTATCTGTATAATCTATCAGCAATTTGTAAACTTCAGTAATGGATTATATTTTTTTAGGCAAAGAATCTTTTTCAAAAAAAATGTTTAAATTGAATTACCAAGCAATCTGTAGATCAATATTTGCAGTCAAGTAACTTGGAAGATTTTGCAAAAATCAATTTTAATTATTTTTTTTTAGTTATTAATTACAGCTTCCTTTAATTAAAGTCAAAAAAAAAATATTATTGCAACTCTTAAAAACGTTTTTTTATGTATTTATTGATTTTTGTGTTTTGTAATAGCCGATTAAGATTTCTGATTTTTTTTAAGTTTTTTTATTGTATAAAATATGTTTAAAAGGTATAACACAACATTAAATGTGTTTTGCTGATTGCTTGTTGTTGTTATGTTCACAAAGTATAAACTTATTGAGATCCGAAATAGTATGAAATATATTATACAGTTGTTATTTTTTTACATTAACAGCATTATATGTTACCATTATGTGATAATTTAAACCAATGTGGTCTATAAAAAGAACATCTAGACCAGGTCCTAATATACGACGATTTGTGACTAATTGGTTCCATCCCATACGCAAAAAATATAGTAAAAATAAAACAACTATTAATTTGCAATTTACACAAAGAGTAACTAGTTCTTCAACGTAAATCCATACTTTTATAGTAATACATGGCATTTCTTTACTATTTACTCTACGATTTGTTCGTTTTACCGCTTCATTGGCTGTTTTGGCAAAATTGTCTATAAATTCTATTATGAGCAAAATTGTTATTTTAAATGCAGTTTCATTACTAATAAATAGTCTAACAGTCTTAGAATTAGCAAATATAATTATGTCATCGTGAAATGCGTTTACATTTTTCAGACATTAAGTGCATATTAAAATTTGTAAAACGTTTTGTTTAAGTTTCTCACAATATAAGACGCTTGGACAAATAATCCAATAATACTTATGCGTAAAATTTTTCTCATTTGTAAACTGATAATTTAATCAATTGCGAAACACCACTGTGTCTTATTAAGAAAAAAACTTTTTTAATATTAAAGAAGAAAAGCTTTTTTTTCGGATATACTTGTTTTTTAAAGTAAAAACTAATGTGAAATATTTAGAAAAATATTAGAAAAATATGATTGGGCGCTTAAAAAAACGCGTAAAAACATTTACACCTACATATAAATCGTTTGAATTTATTTGTGAAATCGTTCTAATACGTAAGATATGTTTTTTATTTATAAAAAAAGCAGTGTTGTTTTTTGGTCATCTACATTTCTTGATCCTGTAAGACACATCAAAATATTTAGTTAAAGTTCTTTTTTTTGTAAAAGCTAGAATCCGGTTATTGACACCTTTAAAAAAAAGTAAAAAGTTATTATTTTTTTTAATATGGATTTTAGTACTAAAAAATCCATACACTAAAAAAAGAGCCTCATTTAATATAGTGGTACTTTTTTTCTAAAAGAGGGGGGGTTGACCCCCCTATCCCCCCTATATACGCCAATGACACTGGGGGCATAGGCCATGCAGCCCCGGCTTAGGGGCCCCCATAGAGGTTTATTTAGACCATAGTTTTTTCTTACACAAAAACAAACTGAAATTAATATATCAATGCAAGTTTTGGTGCAAAAGCCGATATTTTAAAAAGTACATAATAATTTGAAAAACCAAATAGGTGCATTATAAGCTTTTTTTTGCGGCGTTTATATAAGCAAAAAAGCTTAAATGTTGTTAACTGAGTTACGGGGCTCTTTTTGATACTTTTTTATATTTTAGTAAGGCAACAAAAACTATATTTCTAAACAATGAATAAGCCTCAAAACAATTTAACGAACTTTAGATGCTAAATATTTCCATTTACTAACCTCAAAACCCTGTTATATAATTCAACGAAATATTTGTACAAAACGCGAATAACACAAAACATTAATATTTATTTTTTTTTTAAAATAGCTTCATAATGTTGCTTTTTTTTGTTTTAAATAGAAAAACAAAAAACTTCGTTATTTTTGTTTTTGTATAGCTGTATTTGTAACAAAAAAAAATTTATACGTACAGGCAGGGCCTCCGGAAGGCACAAAGGGGCCCGGGGGTATAAAATTTTTTGTTAGTAAAGGGGGCCCCTTAGTTTTTTTCTATTATAATTATCTTGTTCAAATGATTTTAAACCACTCAAAAAAACACACATAAAAAAATATTCATATAGTGTTTTTTTTGGGCTGAAATAGTTGATTGTATATTTTTCAGTGTCTTTGTAAAACGTGCTTTTTCTATTTGCTTATTTTTGAAACATACACATAACACGTATATTTCGCGCAATTATAGGTTAAGACTTTATATTTTCCTATTTTTACAAGGAGGCGTTGGGAAACTGGTTATACTTTTCTTCTCGAAAATCGTCAAATACTAAGAAACTTCATGTTTTACCATAAAGAGTCTATTAAGAATAATTATATGTAGTCTTTCGATACCAAAATATAATTTCCGAGGTTAATAGCTTTTTTTTGCAAATAATAGTAGTGGCGCGCGCTGCAAGCCTCTCGCATTTAGCCGCCTATAGGCACAGTAGTTAAAGATATTGCACAAAACAGACTAAGTGTTAAAAAATTTAAGGGTATTTGATTTTAATACAAAATTACTATTTTTAAAAATGCGATGTATTTTGGTTTTTCATTACTTTCGTTTTTTGTTAAAAACGAACCAAAACATTTATTTTACTTTTTTTTTCTCTAGTAAAAGTAGCCAAAGCTGTTTTTTACATTTGATTTATTGCCTGCAATTTATGCTTTGCTTTTCCAAGCCTTAGATGGAGGCAGGGCATAGACGGCGCGCTGCGCACCGCCACAATAATCTTTTTTCTTTTATTAGTTCTGGCAAAAACTAACAATAAAAAAAGTGCATGCACTTTATCGAACAACTTAAAAACCTTTAGCATAGACTTAAGACATAGACAAACTGCTACAAAAAAAAAGGCGGCTGTGCCGTTTTGCAAAAACACGGTATTTATAAAAAGTGATGCAAAACACGGTATTAGAACGGTAACGAAGGATAATTTTTGTTTTTTGTCGCTAAAAAGAATTTGAAAATTGCATAATTGTATACGTATATGTACAAAAACGCTTGACTTGGTATTTTGGCGCTAAAAATCGTGTTAAAATGTTATAAAATTAGTCAATGAAAATAAATGCTATGTTCAAGATGCAAAAGATAGATTTGATAAAATTTTAATACGGTCTTTACACAAACAAAGTTTTTTTGTATTTATTTGTTTTTGCAAAAGCGTATTGATAATACAAAAAATAGACTTATAAACTAAAAATATGTACTTCAAGTAGCACAGCGACGTAGAAAAATTTATATACATACATTTTACAACAAAGTACATATAATTTGCAAAAAATAAAACCGTTTTGCAAAAAAAAACATATATTTAAATTTAATAATGCACGAATCGCTTTTTAAATACATGGAAATGCAAATGCTTTCTCTGACAAACAAAAAAAAAACTAAGAATTGCATGTTACATAAGCGACCCATCTAAAATAAAATACTTGTCTGTATATTGTATTTCAGCTTCAAAAATCCAACTGCAATACTTTAGCCTACGAAATCTAATATTAAACTAGATTCTACACGTAGTAATGTTTTAAGTCACAAAAATTGACTTAGAAAACGATTTTTGTACGTAAAAACGTTTTTAAAAATATCACACAAGGCAAAACATTTTAACAGCATTGTATGTTTTTAATAACGACATTCATGATTTTTTAATGAACTGACAGTAAGTAGGTTCGACCAGAAGATTCAATTTTTGTTTGTTCGAAACTTTTTTTTTGTAAAATTAATTTTAATATTTTAAAAGCAAGAAGAACTTTGTTTTGATTCAAAAATATCTAAAATATAAAGCTTGTACAACATGACAATTTTTGCACGTATTACATATTAGAGACAGCTAGGAGAAAAAAAATCTTTCAAATTACGAAAATTCTTTTTAAAAAAGAGATAAATATACAATAATGTATAAATAAAACTTGATGTAGGTATGTATATTATACTGCAGTATAAAAGCCTAAAAATAGTAGTAATTGTTAAAATTTTTTTTTAGCGGTTAATTTTTGCCTTTAATAAAATACAAGCATTTTTTTCAAAAATTGTAATAACAGTATGTATGTAAAGATGTACATACGTACAATGATACAATTAGAAATTGCTTTGGTTATTGTCATTATTATACCTTTTAAAAAATTTTGCACTTATTCGCACTCAATACAAAATGTTCTTGTTAAAAACAACGTAATACATCTTTCTTTGAGTTGATCATAACCATCATGTTTTTTAGCTCAATATCTGTTAATAATTTGCAGTTGGGGTTCTATAAAATAGAAATACACCGAAGTCAATGGTTTTTAATACATCTATTTTACACAAGGATTAAAGCACAAGAATCCCGCAACATCGACAGCCTTATAAATGGTGCATTCGTGTTTTTTTTTTGTTTAACAGATTTGTTCAAGCATTTTTGCTATATTAATAGGAGCTATCATAGGTTAAAATGACAAAAAAAAACGGAAAAGGTCATACTATAATAGAAAGATCTGAACGCAAATTGTTTTATGCGTAGTAGGAGTCTTTTATTGTGCGTCATTTTTTAAACGAATTGCTTCTTTTTTGCAGATGTAACTTTTAATCAATACAAACGTTATAGAAAATAAATTTAGATTAAGAACCAAAAGATTGTTTAGATAAACATAATTG
>JAQFYM010003538.1:0-18339 GCA_034694785.1 Agrenia bidenticulata | reverse complement strand
AAAACTGGAGGGATATTATCAGAAGTTTTCTACAAACGAACGGGCCTTTCGTAGCTGCTTGGAGTAGGTTTTTTAAATCTGAATTCTCTTTGATTACCAAATTTGTTATGGCCGGCCAAAAAAAGTCTAATAAAGTCTTTTTTTTACAATTTCTCAACTTGAATAATCGAATGACGTTTTATTTAAACTATTTGGATTTCAAAAAATATGTATTGAAGAACCAACATATTGCTTCCAAAATAAAGAGTAAATGGCAGATTGAGGCCAGTTTCTAAACTGCAGAATTTGCTTTCCAAGTTGTAATTTCCCTTGAATGAGTTTTATAGCGTTTTCAGTCAGTTTTACTGTTTTTCACATCAAAACTAAGAAATTAGGCAACTAATAGGAATAGTCGTCATATTCGTTAATAATAATTTCATTTACTTTTTATAGCACAAAAGGAAATACAAAATTAAAAGTCTGCTCTTAGGGTTACCTCTCTTGTAAACTCTAGCTGGACTTACTTTTTATTTGATATTTAAAAATATTGTTATTCCGTTCACTCTATCAACAACAACTTATTTTTATTGTAAGTTTCCATTTGAGTGTAATACAATAATTGGGTTGGCTTGCACTCTACAAGTTTTTGCTTACGTTTGTTCTTTTTTTTTTACAAGCACCAAACTTATGAACTCTGATGATACAGTAATACGAGGGAATTATTTATTGCTGTTATTGCTCTCCAACTACATAAAAAAATTCAGCCAGACTAAACAAAAATGTAAACATAGATTTTGAACAAAAATTAACATTTATATTGTAAGTTTCTGAGAAGCCCTTTGAAGCACGCCTGATATTAGATCCGATCAAAGTCTCGATATAGTAATCGTTGTATGCATCTTTAATTTTTTCTTGCTTCTATCTTTTATAGATTTTATCATCACATAATTTCCAAGCAAAATATTCTGTCGCTTGGTGATACTATTTTTTCAATGACCCTGTACTAATCCAGTGATTTTACTCACAAACGGGAGATCATAACCATAAGGTAGGATTTTATCGATCGAAAACTTAACTCATTTGATCTTCAAAGAATCGGTGATGGTGTGCTGTGTTACACCACTATTAAAGATTTTTACACGAAAATTCTTCACTTTGCCTCATCGGAAACGACGAGAATTGAAAGTGTCAAAATTAAATTTAAAATTTTATAACAGCTTTAATAAGTTTTAAATTTTGGTTAAATAATAATTTTGAAAATCAGGTCTAACGCCACTGCCAAATGAATTAGGATATTTTAGATTTATTTAGAATTTAGAATTATGATTTGGGCCTACGATTTACTACTATCTTAATTTCTTAATGTCTGCTAGAATGTGCTAGAACAAGAAAAACTCTTGTATCGAAAAAAAGAATTCCCTGAAAGAAATGGCCGATCTTTTGATTAAGAAGACCTTCAACTAAAGACTGTATAATTGGCTTTCCATAAAAATCCAATGAAACCACGCCTCCAAGTACTGGCTACCATTAAATAGTTGAAAACCCCGAGATAAAGTACGAGTTCGTTAGCAAGAAATCAAATGGAAGTATTGAGTAAAAATATTATCAGTTGTTAAAGAAGGAAACTGCTAAAAAGTGATATTCTTGTTTTAGAAATAATATCAGTCTTTACAGCAGATTTGTGGTTCCAACCACGTCAATTAGATTCTACGAACACAAATCTGCGTCATTGCTTCTACCAATCAAAGAAGTACAACTTATACGTCATAAGGAAAGCTCTACTTTGTTTTAAGCAACTTAATTTTCGACATGGCATGGACATTTGAATGAAACATGAAAGTGAACTCTTCACAGCTTTAAACGGTTTAAAACCAAATCAATCCAAAGAACCAAATTTACTCACCCTGTGACTGACACTGGACGTGATTGTGGCCAGAACTATTTCCATTTACAACGAGTGTCTCTTGCCGTCTTCCGTTTGAGTTGCCAGGAATATTTGCTGAACTCCAGAGAACTCGAACAATTTGGTAGTACGCAAAGCTCATGAATGTCAGCGGAATTGCGTAGAGTAATAGTGTCCTGAGGATTATGTGGGCGATGTCCCATTCGAATCCCCAGATAGGCCCACATTTAGTGAAGTAAATAGTTTCCACATTTACCTTTCCACTTGCCCCTGCCTCCAGTACTATGAGTTCGGGTATGTCTGTAATCATACATATATTCAGATCAAAAACTTTCATCATCATCCAATTTCTTATCCCAAAGTTTAAACAAATTTTATATGTTATTACACACAAATACAAAAAAGTTAATGCTAATTAAGGTCCTCAAACTTTTTGTCCCTTTTGATTTTGGAGAAAGGTAACAAAAAAGTGAATGACCACGTCGTACATCAGGGAAAGCTTTGAGTTAACCCTTGATCCGTTTTATTTATAGATTCAAACTAACATATCAACATTATATTCTATGCTTATAAGCTGACAAATTATTATACGCTTACTCAGACAGACTCAGACAGAGCTAAACCTACAGACCAATTCCACAAAAAAGATATGTCAGATACTCTATTCCACAATAAAGTTGGGAAGCGGTTTCGGATAGATGTGCCATTTGACATGGACAAACCCTCACTCAAAATAGTGCTCACTCAGAGTCGGACGTTGTGTAATTGCACTTCCTTCCTTGGCATGAAAGAAGCTTTTTGTCTCGTCACTTTTTATTTATTTAGAGATATCTTCTTTAATCTTAAGGCTCGTATCCAGAGTTTCACTCAAAATACCAGCCTTTTCTACGATGACTAAAATGAGTTCACTGTTAGACAACTGATAGTTGGTTATTTTTTTTAAATCTTCAAACGAAAAGTATGCGCCCAACTACCCAAGTAATAAAGTAAAAGTTGAAAGCCCTTTTACAACTTATTGTGAGCTCTTTCTTTTCCGCTAAAAATTTTCAAGGAGTTCTTGGGAAAAATTTCAATTTCGCCAATTGCGTTTTTATTCTAGAGCATATATTGTTAATTTTATTTATTATTATTTATTATTGGAGTTGAGATTTTGAAAAGGAAATGAGCTCCATCATGTGCTGCTTTTTAAATCTCAAATTAATTCAATCCTTGGTAAAATAATATTTGCAAAGAACTTTTCAAGGTAAATGATTGAACTTTCAAACAAAGAATAAAGGTTTCACTCAAAATGATCCTGAGGATTGTATTTTCTCTATTAACGTTTAGTCTGGTGCAGTCAATCATTGGTCGACATTCAGTGATCTTGACTGTTAATTTTCCACTCAAGTTTTTAGCCCGAGCCAGGGCTTATGTGATCACCGTGTTGTCTGTCCGTCTGTCCGTCTGTCCGTCATCACGATAACTCTCTTCAAACATGTCCGATGGACTTGAAATTTGGTACACGTGTGCAAAGAGTCAAAACAATTAACGAGTTCGAAGATGGGCAAAATCGGTCGAATACGAGACCTGTGGTGACCAGAAGACCCCCACCGGTTATTGTTACAGATAAAAAAATTTAGAAATTAGGCTAGACAGCTGAAATTTCGCATACTGTTAGTTTATGGTTCTTAAATAAGAATTACCAAGTTAAACTTGCAAAAATTTTACACTAGTGACCCTAAAGGGGTACCCCCACCGATTTTCATAAATTGGCTTAGGGTGGTGAAATTTTGCACTGTGTCACGGTTTTCATAAATTGGCTTAGAAGCTTGAAATTTTGCATACTGGTATTTCATGGTTCCTTGTAGCAAATACAAAGTAATACTTGCGAAACTTTAATACTAGAGTGACCCAATAGGGGTACCCCGACCGATTTTCATAAATTGGCTTAGAAGCTTGAAATTTTTTATAAACCTGGCTCGGGCTGTATGAAGTTGCACCTGTGAGTTTTACTACTAAAATTTCATATGATAAACAAAATTATAGGACGTTACTTTGCCTACGTTTAAGCTTTCAAGAGGGTAATTTTATTCTCTAAATTATAAATCTATTATTTTATCAATAATGCAATGAATGTATAAAAAATAAATATCTTCTTGTATCGTTTGTCAGAGTTGAGAACCTGGTCTTGCTGTCTTCATCGGCCAATTCGGTATGGAAATAGCCTCAACATTTCAGCGTATTTTACTCTTTGAAGCACATTTTTATTTATAAAAGAAAATAATAGCAGAATTAAATTAAAAGAATAGGGGGCAATTTCTGCATTCTAAATTCTTCAGAATTCTGTATCACTTTCTTGGCATGGAAATTTTGAGAACACATTAATAAGTTTTACAAGAAAAATGTTACTCATTCAGTAGCAAATTACTGAAAATGCATACATTTAGTTTCCAAAATAAAATCTCTGAAACTTAATAAAAATTCAAATAGAAAAACTTGTTAAACATTTCTGTAAATCCATTCTGATGCATGAAAAATCAAAGCAAGGAAATCTTTAAAAGGATCCCTACCTTTCATCAAAACATTTTTTCTTACGCAGATAACAAATTTCAACTTTGTGCAACTTTTGTTAGAAATGGTTCGAATAATGATAAATTCTCTTTAATCTCTAAAAACTCCTTCAAACTTAAACAAAGGAATTTAGACACTAAACTAAGCTTATGTAACAAATCGACAACTACTTCATGCTTCGACATACAACACAATGACATAAGGTTATGACCAAAACACAACATCAACATTGAACCTTGAACCATTCACTCTTTGTTCCAACAACTTTAATTTGTGTAAACGAAATTTCTATTTGATTTAAGTTAATCCATAAGCCTTCTAAATCTTTAATAATATCAAACGGAAATCTGCCCTAAGGAACTGAAAAATTTGGATTTGAATTTAGAGGATTCAACTGCTAAAATTAAAACAGTCAGAAACGGAGAACGACCAGATGAAAAATAAATCGTAAACGAATTTTTGGGAATTACATCACGTACATAAATCCATATGAAAAAGGTGGGATTTATATTGTCTAGCGTGATCATAAAACAATAAAAAAAATCAATCAATATTTATACCTTCTGGAATGAAGATTAAGACTCCAAACAATTCCAAGAGATTTTAAGACTTTGCTTGAAGCCTAATTGTAAAAAACTCACAGGTGCAACTTCATATAGCCCGAGCCAGGTTTACGAAAAATTTCAAGCTTCTAAGCCAATTTATGAAAATCGGTGGGGGTACCCCCATTGGGTCACTCTAGTATTAAAGTTTCGCAAGTATTACTTTGTATTTGCTATAAAGGAACCATGAAATTCCAGTATGCAAAATTTTGAGGTCGCTAGCTCGAATCATGTTTTGTTATGTTGCCTATGCAATCATAACCGGTGGGGGTCTTTTGATCACCACAGGTCCCCTAATTGACCGATGTTACCCATCTTAGAACTCATTCATTACATTGACCCCGTACACATGTGTACCAAATTTCAAGTCGATCCGACACGTTTAAAGAGAGTTATCGTGATGACGGACAGACAGACGGACACGGTGATCACATAAGCCCTGGCTCGGGCTAAAAATGTATTTTTATTTTGAACAAGAAAAACCTTTCTTGTTGGTCTAAGAATTGGTGTCTTTTCAGGACCATTAGGACTAACCTTCGATGTTCACGGTACATCGGATTTTTACAGGTAACTTCAGCTGCATTGATTTTATTTCTGGTAAATACTTGTATAATCAAACATGCATCTTTATTATTTCTATTACCAGTTGATATTACGGAAAATTCAACGTTCACGTTTGAAGACACAATAAATTCTCGAATAGAAACAACAGGGCAATCGAACACAATTTTATGGAATTACATGGTAAACATGGTTAGTTAGGAATTTGTGGTGGTGATGTGATGAAAACTATTTGCAATTTGGCTGCTGGAAACGATTTAGAATTTTCACATCAATAAAATCCTTTACATTGTACCATTGTACGTGAGAACTGTGTAACCGTAAGGCTGTTCAGAGAAGCTGAAACGCTTTTTTTGTAATAGACAACTATTGACGTGCATTGGAATTTATGCAATTTAACCCCGACTCTCCTGAAATTGTCTGTATTGGCATTCCTACATTGCATAATACTGCCTTTGATGGAGCCTTGAGAAAATATTAACCATACCCCCTAGTAATGACCATTAAAGCCATTTGTATTCAATAGTATAAATTTCAAATTTATGTAATTTTATCGGTAGCATATAAATTTGAATTAGTGTAACCAACTTACCAATTATCAAAGAAATCATCCAGGTAAAAAGAACAAGCCTCTTAGCACGTGCTGTTGTTGCTTTGAACTTTAAGGGGAAACAGATTGCGTACCATCTCTCTACTGATATAACAGTTAAGGTCAGGACCGACACAGATATGGACACCGTCTGTAAGATAAATTTTGAATTTAAATACGACATTCATTTGTTTTCAGTAAAATGCGCTTAGCTTGATTCGAAGTAGTAAAACGTTCAATTTGAATCTTGATGATCATGAGTCCACCATTATGCAATACAAACCTGTACACAGATATGCAATTTATGTTGGTGGCTGTAAGCCAAAAATTTACGATTGTGCTAGGATCTAAAATGGAACGATATCAAATATCGTAGCGTTGGACGGATATTCTTTAACATAGATTACGACATCTCTATGTGCACGAGCTGTTATTTTTTTTAGAAATAAACAACATTGATTTAGATGTAACAGTGTAACACTATGGTCAGGTTTCCAAACCCTTTCACGCTGAACCACGTTTCCAGTAAATACGACAAGAGGGTATATTTAGTCAAAAGAGCATTCGATTTCTCTGAACATGATCTGTACCAAATATAAAAGGATATTAAACGAAAATATATTTATTTGTGAAAACAAATTCCAGACGCGGCCCCAAATATAAGATTTGCATTAGTTCAAGTCACTGGGTATTATTTTCACATGTTTTTTAGCCTTATAAATATATTCGACTGATAAGATCTCAGAGCGTGAATCTGAGCATTGGCATAATCCGGAAACTGGTGCAGACTGTACTTAAATATTTGGTTACTATTGCCTTTTGTATCAATGTAAATGCAATTTATATTTTCGATTGTACTATAGTACAATTCGTATTCAAAAAAATAACTGGATTTAGTAAACAATATAATATCGTGTGTATGAATTCTTGCCGGAAAAATATAACAATAACGAAGATAGACAGTTTAAACTGCTTGAAGAATATATTTTCCTTTTGAAAAGAACGGGAGAAAGTCAACCCCGATAAATTGTTCAAAAAAAGTCCTGAAAACTATATACTGCCTAACATAGTTAGGGTCAATAAGGTATTCTTTGATATAGAAAATTTGATGGCAAAAGATTTCCCCAAAGCTTCTTTATACATGATTTTTGTGGGGAAGCCACTTGGCAGAGTGGTCGAAGGTCTAAGCTTCTATCGTCTTTATACTTTCTTCCTTCTAATGCAATGTGAGCTGAAGTTTTGCGAATTCCATACTGGCCAAGATGATTCCATGCAGCCTACTGTATTTTTTAAAATAATGTAGTCATCCTTAAATAAATCTGAATGTAGATGCGGCACACACAAACCAACAGAGCGGTTTGTTTTCGTTTTTCAGCCTGAATGATTGAATTAATTTGGCGGATGATTCAGGGCTTTCAGAAAATATCATTGGAACAACATAACTTGTATTGAATCCGAACTGTAACTGCATCCGAACTAATTTGAATCCGAATATCTTTACCGACAATCGATCAGAAGGGTTTCTAAGAAAATATATAATTTTCTACTGCAATATTGATTTATCTATGTAGCCTTTCAACAGCACATCAACAAAAACCGTAAACTGTAAGGTATTTTTTATAATATTTTTTTAGTGTCAATTCGAGAAAAAAGACAGCTGACGGGTGCTGAAATTTCTAAGCTGTGTGAACACTTTTTGGACTGGATCTACACACGTGTCTAAACTGTTTGCCATTTCTGTCGTCAAGATGAAATATTTCGATGGGTTGAGCCGTTTGAGGTATTATTGCTAACTTTTGATGTCACAAAAACAGTATCTATTACTAAGAGTCTAAACTTTCCAAATCCACGGTTGAACCTCTCGTCACATAATATCCATTGCGTCTTACGTCAGTTAAATGAAGTTGTATAAAAATTACATAATTTAATCTGGAAGAGTTCGGTCGGGAAAAGTTTGAACTCTGGCCGCTTTGGGATTATCAGATTTTTTATTCAGAAAGTTTTTTCTTCGTTTCAGATATCATAAATCAGTAAATTGAAAAACCCCTGGAAATGTGAAAATGCGTTCTGCCATTTTCACGAGTATTCAACATAAGTCGGAGTGTCTACTCTTTTTTGAATACTGATAGCATAATACTATTAGAACCTTAATAATAAAACTCAACAACTACGTGAGCTGCGGGAGGGATTAAAATTCACATTTAAGATAAGAAGATTAAGATGCGTCGCTAACGTTTGTAACCCAAAAAATGAGTTATAATTGCGACCAAGAAAAATAGTCCGGAAAAACCATGACCTGGATTGTTGATCGATTGTCTATGAGAATAACCTGAATGATTTTATCAACCCGATGGTACGATATTTATGTCCCTATCACGCGAGGCATAAATGTCAACAGGAACACACATAATTCCCCGACTGACATCTTATTATTTGTATTAAAATTATCCGCCGAATATACTGTTAAATCTTGAATGACTGTATCCTGTCTCTGTCAGTTAGTTTACAATTATTCTTAAACGGTTTTATATCACAAAGCCGTTCTTGGGAGTGGTTAATTTGTAAAACATAATAAATTTGTAAACAAATCTAGAGTATACCAAATAGTAACAAATTGTCTAGTGTAAACTCCAATTGTAGGCATTCTCCATCGCGTAAAGTTGAGCTTGAGCGATAAATCTAAGTCTCAAATCCTCAGAACTACATGTTCCTGAGTTCATAATCTCTTAAGTCTCGCAGGGGTTCTTGTGTAATCCCAGAAAATCTTTGGATTGGGACCCCCAGCCACACAAAAATACAAAATAGTGTCTGGAGCACAAATTTACCCAGTCTGATGTTTTTAGACAGGCGTTAAATGAATCGAATTTACGATAGGGATATATAGGGACTCCCACTGTTCACATATTAAGAGGATTGTTCGGTGAGAGATGAAAAATAATGACTACGATTCCACGGCAAATGTATAAAGCTTCAGAAACAGATATATTTGGTTAGCAGCATGAATCTCTCCTAGAATTGTTGATATTTACAAGTAAAGCAAAAGAAAATTGTTTCTAGAAGATCTCGGGTACAACTCAGTTCAACTTGCGAAAAGCAACAGGGTTGGGTAAATGAATAGATTAATTTACAAAAATTTCGAATCGTTTCCAGGAGATTTTATTCATCCATATAAATGGTTTTAATCCCCTGTAATTCATTAAATTGTTCTATAGTGACATAACATAAGATAGATTTTATTGTCTAATTAAAATTTTATCTACATTTTCTCTAGATTTTATTGTCGTTGCTAAGACAATCCACCTATTTTGTCCATGTTAATTTTTAAGAAACTCTGGAACCCGCGTGGGTCATTTCATGAACATTGTGATTTTTTTGTGTGCATGGGTTCCTCCTTCTAGAATGGTAACTTTCAATCAAACTTTATTTCATCAAAATCGTAAGAGTAGTTTATTAGTTAACTAATTTTTAAGAGCCGAACAATGGCCAAGAACACTGTAACGACCACAGCGCACACTTGCAGTGGGAGTCAGATTTTGATAATATTAAAAAAAAATTTTTTTTTAAATCTACGTTGTAATGTTGTTAATATAGCACAAGCTACAAAATCGAGTTAATAAATGGAACATGCGTGATGCGACCTAGTAAATGCAGGATTTAAAAATATTTTTACACACTAAAACTTGATGAGAAAACGACACCATTAGCAAAATATCAATGAAACTTCAGTTGAAGGTAGGATCAAAGTTACAAAGGGGTCAGTTCTGACAAGGCCAGCAATCAAATACAAAGAAATTAATTGATTTCTTTAGGAAATGTTTATTTCAGAAATTCCATCACCATTGAGTCAATCCAATGCGTATCTGGAATTTGGGATTTCGCAATGCTGATAGGTCCTTGTTCAGCCTGTTTGAATTATGAACTTTGATGTCAGCGAAAAATTCTTTGAGATTTTAAGGGGAAGGCAAAAAATGATTTGTGAGATGGCTCATACTTCCATTATTGTGAGTCAAATAATCTCATTAAATCGCTGAAAATAGAATTTATATTGGCATGGTTCCTGCGGGTGGCGGGTTGGGACTGAAGGACGAATCCAGAAATTCGATTCGATTGACTGCACAGATACCAAATACGTAACTGAGAACTACATTTCTCTTACTGAGATTCTGCTCTTAATATTTATCGATTTTTCTTGCCCAAGTTGGTAAATTTTTCTATGTGAAAAAAACAACCGTTCACTTTCCATTTGACAGTCAATATGGTCATATGCTTCTAAGGGTCACTTTCTACACAATATTTACTTTTAAACCTTGGGATATGTGACGGCGTGACGCGATTTTAAAAGTGATCCCCTTACAGTTCTTTGAAATAAATCTACCATAGATGACATTTTCTCTAGAAATGCATGACTATTGTTGCCGGTTGCCCAAGGTTAGAGGAGATACGTGAAATAAATCAGTGGATGATATTAAATTGGATCCGTTACAATTTCCTGACCTGCGTCTTTTTGTACATTTCGATCCAATTTCAGCAAGTACGTATGATTTATTGAAGGAATGCTCCCAATGGATTTTGAGTGGTGACTTTAGCGAGTTCAATGTAAGCAAACAAGTTCAAAGTGTCATGATACTGGAAATATTTCCCATAAGTAATATAGCTGCAACATTTCATTCATTTGTGTTGTAACAGGGTAGCTGGGTGGATCTGGGATGCATAACATTTTATGCCTGGCATTTCATGCTTATTTAAGTTTATTTGATTTTGTGAAATGCTTTTAGGTGCTACTTTATGACGACCAGTAGTGGCAAACAGTTTCCTTCTCGTAACATTTTAATGTAGATTTTCTCTACGGCTTGTGCATCTGACGTATAGCACAGCAAGAGATACATATTGAGTTTAGTCATCGACCATCTTATACCATGGTAAAATGCAAAATGCACTACCGTAAACGTGAGCTTAACTACAATTTTGAATGTCTTCGTTTTACAAGCTGGGATGTCTCTTTTAAGTTCCAAACTTAATGCCCCAGTTACCATTATTGTTCATTGTTAAATGACACTGGCTTATAATATGACAGTCAACAGTATGTATGTGGTAGCTTACAACTTCTAAGGATAAGGAAAGTAAACTTCATGCAATTCACTAGAATGTAATGTGCACACGGCCACGACTTGATCTTCATGGTGGGAATGTAGGAATTTCTGTACGTGATGTTTAATATTTAAAATTCCAGGTAAAGCCCATGAATTAGAGCCTTGCCAAGCCATATGCCCTCTAGTCGGTGTCAAAAGGCCATCTGGACACCCATCGCTAGTCCGGTTTAGAATCATTTTACAAACAAAGCTTATCTTGTGAACCAGCGTCTTTCCTAATAACAGTTGGGGGTTGGGACTCATGATCCCTGTAACACGTACACATCCTCGTATTTTATGTGTGGCACTCTACTATTATTTTCCCGTAAATCAGCAACTCTGGGCAATGTGATTCTGAGGCAAACAAAGTAATAAATTTAAAAAAATTTAAAATTTAAAAAAAAAATTTAAGTATGCTGTGTCTGTTTGTAGGATATGATATTTATTTATAAAACTTTGCTGTGTTCATAAATCCTTTGGAATATTAAGAAATTGTAGTTTGAAGGTAAATGCAATTATTTTAATATCTAATTGTATGCAAAAAACACTGTCAATATTTAGTGTTCTTTAACTTCCGTGAAATGTTTTATCGAACAGGGAGAAACTTAGAACCTACTTTTGAAGGGTGGTATGCTTATATTGTAGAAAATGTCGTTAACTTGACAAGAACTGGAACTCAATCATTCTGAATTATAATTGTTTTGTTATACTTCTTCAGATTTTCAATGGAATCATTAGAGCGTTGAGGAAAAGTTACTCAATTATTTTGAATTTAGAATTGAAACACTGTGTTGTACCAAATAAGTTTTGATTTACAGGGTCAAAAGAAGTAATTTCTGCTCAAAATGCACGTACACATTCTCGATTAAATGTTGGTTATTTCGACTGTGCGCTTATTCTGTGAAATGTGTGCACATAATATTTTTGACTTTTTTTTTATTAGAAAGTCGTTAGTATGTTATTATATTGAATTTAATTCAATATTGGCAGCAATGAACTTCAATTTACTTCCGATTATGTAAACCGACAATAGAATGCGATAATCTCCCTTCCTTTTCGTATTCAAGAAGCAATCGACTCACAAACATGCGTTACAATATTACTATAAATCACATACCTGAAAGTATAGGACAATTTTGCACATAGCATCCCCAAGGAACCAAGTCTCGGTG
This sequence comes from Agrenia bidenticulata, assembly GCA_034694785.1. Lineage (NCBI taxonomy): Eukaryota > Metazoa > Arthropoda > Collembola > Entomobryomorpha > Isotomidae > Agrenia > Agrenia bidenticulata. The sequence continues at coordinate 5,854 of JAQFYM010003538.1, read as the reverse complement.
ACATCCCAAGCCACAGTGGGCGGTAGGCAGAACAAAATAACCATAAAATCTGCCACGGCTAAGTTGACAATAAAGTAATTTGTAACTGTTCTCATTGAGGTATTGCGAAAAACAGCAACACAGACCAGAGCATTCCCCACAAGTCCAACCACAAAAACTATTAAATGGGCACAAATCAAAGACCATTCGTAGTAATTCGGGGTAATATGGGCCAACAGCCGGTCTTCATAATCTTCCTCCGGTTCACAATAGTCATTGACGAATGCGTTGCAGTTTCTGTTCGTATTATTTATCCAGTCTTCCAGTTGTAAATGTTCGTAGTCAACTGGAACTTTCATTTTCTTCGTATCCATCTGTTCAACTTTCGCTCTGCGGGCTGGTTTTATTTAGTAAACTTTGAAATTCAAATTTTGTTGCAATTTAAAATCCCTTTAAATTGAAAAATCTAAACATTGTTGAAAAAGTCAAGCATCTGGATTAAAAATATTCTTTGATCCAATTCTTTTGATTTTAGAGTTTGTGTGGGTTTATTTATTCTTGCAGGCTTCAAAAACCTTCACAAGTGGAGTTTCTTTCTCACTGAATCTGCTGATTTTGAAAACCCTTTACTGTCTCATAAATATTATTTAAAAATAAAACTTCAACTGAGGAATTCTGCAATGTAGTTGGACGATCTTTTGAAATAGTGTTAGCCTTGGTTCACCCTTGTCGATGAGGTTGTCTTGTTTGTTTTTCCATATTCTTTTTGGCTACAGAAGCTCGAATCTTGGAAGGAAGCAAGGGACGAATTTACACAAAAATTGGGAATCTCCTGGGGAGGCCTGCAAAATCGGAAAAACAGTTTATCTGACTTATGTGTATTTATATGCCCTTTCACCTCAAGGCACCGCACCGAATACACTGTTTGTAGACGGGAAAGCTTTTGGCTAACCTCGATGTAATCTTTAGGAACAGAAACAACGACTCTAAGTTATTTGCTACAACCTTATATCTCTATCTAAGGATTATTGGACACGATAGCTTCCATTCACTTCTATGCTGGCATATATCAGGATTTAGTTCGGGTCGGATAAGTCAATTTCGAAAAGCCGCTTTCGGTGATCTTAAGTACTAACAACTGAACAAAATGGAGGAATATATTTACTCCTAGGATTCTCTTGAGAGTTGGATCCTTGGTTGGTTCTTATTTTTGGTGTCACGACCGAAGGTGACGGGACCAATACATTCTATCAACAAGAATATATGAAACTCTAATAGCTCCATATCCATCTTACACGTTTTGATTCCCATTTTTCAAACAATGAACACAATGCTTAACAAATAACTCAAAGCGTTCCTTTATACACATGCAATGGCCCTTAGGTCAAAACTGAACTTATCTTGAAGCTAATAGTTTCGAAATTGTTCTTTGTGATTGAGGTTTTATCAATTTACTTTGTTGGACACTTCATTTCATATATATTATAAGTTTTTTGTGTTGGCCCAGCTCACACTTGTGCTTGGTGTGACAGACCGATATTTCATTCAAATAAATACATTTATTTGTGAGCTCAGCTATTCTATTTAGCATCGGGTCTCAAGTTTTCTCTGGTTTCCCCCATAACATTGGAAAGAATCGGACAATTTACTTATGGGACTGTAAGAGCTGGAGGTTATTTTTTCTTTTATTCTGTGCCACGTTTGGCTTTCTTTTCGCAGATAGAACCTTGAGTTATACAACTTTATCCATCCCAGCTTCTAAGCAAACAATTCTCCTTAGTCCTTTCCTTATGCCAGTATTGTTCAATGAACCTTTGCTGTTTGCCTATGTTGGGATTCTTATTTCTTGTCTCATTTTTGCTTTAGAGTAGCGGAATTGGAGAATTAGGAAAAGCTTCTAGAACTTCACAAGAAATCTAATTGAAAATCAGTTTTATCTCCCATGACATCTAAAAAAACCCGGTCTTATCCAAAGACGGAATTAAAGATATTTTCCCTTCGAAACTTTTACTAGACTAGATTCCTAAGAGTTTGACCATCATAAATTTTTTATCATCTCTTATAGTTTAGCCTACAGAGAGTTTATACTTTTAGCTTAGCCCCTCATTGTACCAAATATCCAAAAAGAGATTGAGGTGCCTTCGCACGAAGCTTGGATATGTTTTATATCCCTAAGATTTATTCCAGAGATGAAATCTCTGAAATTCACGCCTTTTAGAATTTGACACTTCTTATGGTCATAGGTTGAGAGGTTCTAGGTTATATGAGACACAATGGTATCGATCTGGTGTAGATGTTTATAGAGCTTGTATAAATTCATATATAGTAGACACTTGGAAACTTTTTTAAACAAAAGTGAAATTTTAACCCAAATTCTCGTTTAAAGTTAAATCAAAGGGGACTGAATTAATCATTATTAACTTTCCAATACTAGCTTTTACTAATTAATCTTAACTTAGGATTTCCAACATCAATTAAGTATAGTAGCCTGGCTTCTTAACTATAAAAAATAAATGTTTGTTTATAAAATCGACTGATAAGGACAGTCTGAGGCAAGGTCTGAACAGACACTACATAGAACCTATTTTATTGGAATCAGCAATCGAGTTGGTTAAAAAAAATCCCATCTGATGACACAGATATCTTCCATTTTCAAGTTTCAATCCGTAAAAAAAAATCTGAAAGAGCACTGCACCGGACCAGCCGCCTACAACGGAGCACCACCATCATGCATGTCACTCATAACAAGGTTGAAGAAAAACCGAAAAATGCCAAAATCTCATATTTCATGAGCCTGTTACAGATTCTAAGAAAAATTTCTACTCAGAAGACCTGTTGATATATATTAACCTGACTTCCTTTCCATCTGGAAAGGATTTATATCCACTCTTACCGTTCAGCATGTTTTGTCAGTGTGCTATCTGTCACAAAGGTTCTAGCATGATTGCAAGAAAGAAGAATCAATAAATTTAGAGGTTACAACACATAACTCTATCCTCGAATCCACCTAAAATGCACCATAAAAGTTGCAATCAACTCGACCTGTGCTATCGTAATCGTTATACGATCGGCTCACTGGTTCTATAATATCATAAATTCTATCCTGGCACTCAACTTTTCCCCGTGTCACAGAGTTAACAATCGACTATTAACTTAAGTACATCCAACCACTTACTTCCACTTGAACACAACTAAGCGAGAAAATGACTACAGTAAAAGGTACCACAGAGTTTTTCGGACACCCGTCTAAGATCTTACATATTTAATAGCACTCCATAGTACTTAACCTCAGCGCCAAGGTCATGATATAAATCTGAGCATCTTGTCTAAACTTAAATCTCACGTGCGATGTTGGTCTATAAGGACTCTAAGGCTCTTGTTATTTTGAAAAAAACCCAAGAACACAAGAATTAGTTTATACTAGGTTAAACATTTAGGATTTGAGAAAGAGCGAAACGCAATTGTCTTTAGCCACAATAGAAGTTTGAGGGGAAATGAGGATTGTATTTTCTATTTACTGCTGGCTTAATTTACAACAAGCTTAGTCTTTAGAAAAGAGTCCATCTCAGTGCACAATCTGCATCATTGAGAGTCTGTTCTCTCTGGGAAGTGCAAACTAGTTACTTGTATCTACATGCAAAGGCACACACACCATATTGTAATCAAAGCAATCAAGAACCCTGTTTCCATCAAATATAGGATAATGAATAATGGAAGCTAAAGCCACTCAGAAACAAAGCTCCTTTTATGCATCGATCCTATGGAAAAAGATTAATGCTTTAGTCAGGAGTTGGCAGTCACCATTCGTGAGGAATAATAAGTTTCCCCATTAGGTGGTGCAAAAGAATAGGGACCGCAAGTCAAGTAATGATTGATTACCAATTCGATCCGACTTACCTTTTCTGTCACTCCATGAAATGGATCCACCTCCCTTGACACTTGATTTGGCTAGGGCAACTCGATGCACTACAGGTCGCGATCTAACATCCAGTCTCACAATACAATTTAGGAGAATATATGAGAAATAAAACCAAGAAATATTTTGTCCATAAGGTGGTAGTGTGAAAAAATATTTAGTATTATCGTACAATCCTGTGTACAGTGTTGTCCTACCTCTCAAAGTAAATCTGCCTCGGAATATACTTAAGTAATTGTTGCAAATGCTTCACAAATAGGATTATGACACTTACGCCCTAAGTTATACACAGAATGATTTGCATGTACAAAGAAAGGATTTACATGTTGGCAGGGAGCTTGTCCTTCTCCCAGTCTCTTTATTTTATTCTATTAACATTGGCTAATACTGGGGAAAACTCTATCTACATGATCTCATAAGATTTATATCGCTTCAAGATTGTACAGATATTCAGCTCTGGAATTCAAAACCACAAATATATCAACGCTTTAATCCTCAAACATGAATAATTCACTTTCCTTTGTTCATTGTGTAACAGAACTAAGAAGATGATAAATACTTGAATTGTATTCAAATACTTTTCTCAGTATATTTCTAAAGTTGCTAAGAAGGGAGGGATCAGCTTACTTCTATCAACAACTTTTGGCAGGACGTGTTAGAGCTTAGAGATTTGTGTAATGTTAAATAAAAATAATTGCAATGGAGTAGAGATATGAGATTCTGAAGGAGTCTTGAGTCCAAGATTATATCAACGAGATTTACAAAGGATGAGATGAGACTGCCGAGATTGGGAAATATATTATGAGTCCAGATTTGGTTAGCAAAGAGATTGTTGATGCGTCCAGAATTCTGATCTTTACACGAGAAGAGCTACAGCCTCAATGAAACTCGGTTAACTTTGAGTTTTACTTTTCTCCCAGCAGACTCCTTTGCAATATTTTGCCCATCCTCTCTGCTCCAAGCCTGGTTTTCACTTGGTCCTTTCCCCAGCTTCTTCAGACCTATGCCATTGCTGTGGTTAAGGCTTACATAAACTTTTGGTAACACAAAATATCAACGCCTTCAGGCTATAATTACTTTCCAGTCTTAAGCTACAATGAGAATCAAAATAACCCTACTTATCATATAAATAAATACATGCAGGATCCATAAGTAGTGGTCTGCAGCTCATCAGCTAATTAATTTGATTTTGGATCATATTGTTTTGATTTCTTCGATTTACAAGATTCCTGTGGCTTTGGAAAATATATCAGAATAAGTCCCTGTGCGAAGATTTATCAAGGGTAACTGAAGGTTTCCTTCTTTATTTCGCATAAGAGGTCTATTCAGCGATGCAAGCTCCAACGAACCTCCGACTGTTTGAAATCAGTTGGATAAGAGATTGAATTTGCTAATTTGTATTATATTGGGATATCTACCTATCTAGTCTGGATATGCCGACAAGCCTTTTTATGGCGTTGTGACACGTACCGGTACGTCAATCCGTGGGTAAATAAAGCTGTATTTTTAACAGCTTTGGACGTTTTTTCTTTGTCCTTGACAAATATTTTCGGTAGCAGAGGTTTTGGACGGTGTAATCTCCCTCGAATGTGAGTGTTTAAGTATTCTGTACACGATGGCATTGCATGGTTGCTGGGTGAGATGAATAGATCCTGAAATGATGCCTGCTCCGACTTATAATCGATCGGGAATTAGAACAATATGAGACTCGAGAGTGATAGTAAGGACGGCTTAAAATGGGATTGAATTTGCTTGGCTTTCAAAAATTCATGATACCCGAATGAAAACGGGTCCTTCCTTAACAGGTACTTCAAAATCAAGTAGTAGTTCATTTGGCAACTGATCTGGGATATCATATTTTTATTTTTTGAGTAGTCTTTGATGGCATTTAATTCATTGAGTGCGGATCTATGTATCAAATTGGGGGCACATGCTCGTCCTTGGCTTTCTATACAACAA
>JAQFYM010003537.1:0-18343 GCA_034694785.1 Agrenia bidenticulata | reverse complement strand
CCCCTCTCTCTTCCCTCTGCCCCCATTGGCTACGCCACTGATCGAGTTCCACATGTCGTGGATCTATATTGTTATTTTGATTTTTTGGATTCCTTATGGATCATCAGAAACCGAATTTATCAAGTAATACAAAAAATGCCAAAAAAACAAAATGAACAATAGTTCGAGCATACAATACCTGGTATCAGGTCAGTTTCAGACGTTGAAGAGCCGCAATCTACAGAAGCAAGTTTATTAACCCAAAGTGAAAGATGCATTGAATATGTGCATAGATACAAACCCTCCCAACCAGTATCCAAAGTTTTACGCACACAAAAAGACAATATCAATGCAATGATTGATGCTATCTACACATGTATGATTTATTATCTGATTCTGCCAGCCAGTTTAATTCCTCTTTTTGAAACCATAAAAAACAACAAAGTTCGCAAAAGAAGAGTAAAAATATGCCGTTGATAAATTTATATACTGTTGATTGTAATACTGATAATACAAGTTGAATATAAATGGTAAATATAAGATATCGGATTTTGAAAAGTATGCCATGGATACTGAATAAGCTGAAAATTCAATAAGCAAGTTCAGCTGTAACCTAAGTAACACACAATTTAATTACTGTTCTAATGTGACAAATCTAAAAAAAAACATACAAATCTATAAAAGTACTTGGATTAGGATTTTATGCAACACTGCAATATGAATCACACTGACCCAAATGTTTTTTGTACAAAATAGTGATCCGTATGTGCAATAGACAGTGATATGCTGCGGAAACATAAACAACTGGTACTTAACGCATAAGAATCAATTTTCAAATGTAAATATTGCAAAAAGCTACAAGAAGAATATAAAAAACAAATAAAAAAAAAACTACTACATAAGAAATACAAGTTGATATTGCGCTAAAAAATAAATTTAGTGCGTTTTTATGGAACAGAAATTATAATTTCTAATTGTAGGACGAAAAACTAAATGCAAAAAGTGCAACTGCCAGTCATTTTACAAGCTGTAGAAAATTTTGAAGGCAAAGTTTATGGCTCAACTTTATACGAATATTCCATTTTCGTAAACAATATTGGCCGATCGAGTGAAAAGAATTTCTCAAGGCATTAAAAACAATATTATATATATTAAATTAATCTGCGCTATATAGTCTGCAAATAGATAAAAACACGGATGTGGCAGATAAAGCGTAGTTTTTAGGCTTTAGAAGGTTTTTTATTACGTTAAAATTTAAACAAACATTCTTGTATGCAAGGAACTTACCATGAAAAAAAAGGGTAAGATTTTTAGTAAATTGTGCACAATTTCTTTACTAAAAATAAAATTAAGAAAAAAGAAATAATATATATTTATAGGTGATGGAGCTCCGGCAATGGTTGGTATTGATGCTGGGGCGGTATCACGTATAAATAAACATTGCGATAACTTTTCTAAAGTCTACTGTATAATGTAACATTCTGTGTAGCACTAAAATACCTGACTCCCTTGCTTTTAAATGTGTTTACTTTTACTTAAAATGGACAGTTTCAATATAAAAAAGCTTAAAACCGGTACGGATATTAAAATTGAAAGCGCTGTCAAAAGATATTATAAAATCAAATTTAATATATTTTAGTTAGTACGTTGGTTTTTCAAAGGTGACAAATGCAAGCGATATTATAAAAGATAAGCGTTGTAGTTATGTGCTGTCAAGAATTGATGAAATAAGCTATCTTAAAATTATACAAGATATAATTGAAAGCCTAAATATACATCCATTGTGTATTTATATATACCTTTTAATACATAAAATAAAAGCTATAGATGGATAAAAAATGGATATCTTGATCTCTTGATGAGAATAAAGATTTATACAAATCAAGTTGATATGGGGTTTATTTTGTTTTTTCAACTAATTATGATTATCTTGAAAGATTTTATAAAACTGATGATTTAGATTTATATAAGATTGAAATTTAATTAACATTAAATAATCTCCATAATAATCTTTAAGTCCGATTATCAAAAAAAAATTCCGAATGTCGCTCTTGAGTGTATTTTTTTAACAATAAAGAAACACACATATTAACCTTATCTACACAACAAGAAGATGAATCTGAAGTCCCTTAGTGAGCGCAACAATTTAATTCTTTTTTCTATCAGCGAGTTTAGTTGTAGATTTCTTTATGACTTGAATGATATGTATCTATATATTTATGAATGGGGTAATCCATTTTAGTATTGTTTGTTTATACCTTTGCGAACAAGGGTTTTTTAGAATTATAATAATACAAAATATAATGCGCGGTAGTTTAGAAACGATTGAAGATGAAATGTTCGTTGCATTATCTATTATACAATGTGATCTTACGTATTTTCATCAGAAATGCGTAATCATGCTATACTTGTTTTAAAAAATTGCTTATGAATCATTCCTGCTAAAAATTAAATACATTATATTACTTTATTTGTTTCAAAACCATGCATGAAGTTTTAATCTATGTTTTTGATAGATTACGGCATACTTTTCTAGTAAAATTTAAATTGTTAAATTTCTATTTTTATTAAAGAAGATAAAGGATAAAAAAAGCATTTTTAAAATATTACGTGATTTATTTTCAAGACACGCATTTTCATCAATTTATGTGATCCTATTTTACAAGGTATTTCTCATTGTATTGTCTATCATAATTGCACATTTTATTCCCTTCAACTAATGCCAGATAAATTCTGGTTGCAATCTACGTACAGAATGTAATCAAAATTATCTTATACAAATTTCTATAAAATACGACATGTGGGCGTTTTTTTTTGTCTTAATATATATCATTGGATTTATATTCTATATTCCAGATCATTTAAGAGTAAAGAATGTAAACGTTTAGGAAGCACTGAAATACACATAAACCAACTGTTTTTTTATATATTTTATAGTTTTCTTTTGCAGAAATTTTTTTTAGAATTGTAAAATTATCGTCGTGTGAAACAGAAGCAAAGCTGTGTTTTTTTTTTGCCTTTTTATATTTACATTATTATCATTATATAAAAATTATGTTACAAATAATTTATATCTAGAAAACTAAAGACTTTTAAATTTGTAATGAACGCACATATTACAATTTCAATTTTTAATATTTTTTTCTTTCTATAAGTCTTTTTCCTCAGATTCTTTACAAGTAAAAAATATATAATAAACTAAACATAGTTGATTAAAAATGTTTTAACGATCTCAAAAAATTATCTTAAACGGATTTATAGTATAGGTTTTTGTATTTTTGTTTTGCAGTGTGTAAAATAAACCTAAGAAGATGAATCCGAAATCTTGCGCTAACTAGAAGTCTGATATAATAACAAGCCTTTAAAGCAAATACTTTTGATACAAAAAATTTACAGACTAACAGTCTAACAACATTCAGTAACAGCATACATATTGCTTTTTCGTAAACAGCAAAATCATATATTCTTAAAATATGTATTTATATTATGTCTGTCGTATAAAATGTCACACCTTATCTCTAGGCGTTTTGTTTTTAATTAGTTTCCGTCTTTTCCAGCGCAGCTATACTGTAACTTGTTTTCTAAAATAAGTGGCTTAAAGTTATACTAAATTACTCTACATTGTTCTGATATATCTTTTTGCATTTTGGTATGTTTGCATTCGTGTTCTGTGCTACCTTTACAATTTCCTGTAATTTATTCTTTTGTGTTTGCGTTGTTTTGTTGTATATATTATCTTCTCTTGCATATATATTTTCATCATATAAAAAAATTACGTCTTAATACCCCTAAACGTTTTGCGGTGTTGTCCTTAAAAGTAGGCATAAGATGCATTGTATAAATAATTTGTCCTATTCATCCGTTCTCTAAGGTTTCCCCTTGTTGTTGTTTTTCGTAGGTCTTGCATTGTGGATAAAGCAGTTTTGTCCCTGCCATATCCACGTAATCGTCTACGCTACTTATATTTAATTGTTTTTATATTCCATTGTTCCAAAATGCGTCTGTAGTCGTTTGTTCTTGAAGGTCATCTCTAATGCAAACATACCTTTTTCTAAGATAAAATATTTTCAACCATTGCATTACAGCATCCTTATCACGTTTTTCATTAATATTGGCGATTAGAAAAACACAAATAAAACAACTATAAAAGGTAAGAACTACTATAATATACTTTCTTGTCCTGAGTCAAATACAAAAATGCAGATCCTTTTGCATTCTCACGACTTCTGCATATATTGTGTCTTTCTGTTTTCTTTTCTATTATACATTGAGCAAGTTTTTTAGTTATTGACAATGTCACTAATTAAAAATTTGTCCATAGAAGTTATATTTTTCTTGATATTCTGTTAATCGCATTTAACACCCCTTTGGTTCAGTGTCTCATTTTGCTCTTTATTTTCTGGTTTCTTTGTCTTTGCGTATTATTTTTTACCTCCCCAGTAATATTTATCTTATTTTCTCCCATCTCGTATTCTGCTATGTCTTTTTACTGTTATCAATCATTTTTTATTCTCTTTTTATTACCTCATTCTTCACTCATTCGATTTTTCTTTTCTCTGCTGCGAGGTGTCAGCTTAACTATCTCTGTTATTTTTTTATGCTTATTTTCGCAATCAAATTTCTAGCTGCGCTCATTTAACATCAAATTTTTGTGTCATATCAGAGTCTTTTATATGAGCATAAAGGCTTTTAAGTTCGCTTCCTAAACGACTTTTTATACCTTTTTACATACTTTTTGCTTTTTAACAACCTAAAACTTTAACCAACCATCTTTTTTTGATATTGTGTTTACTCCGTCTACTTTCTTTTATTTTTCGCTAGCCAATCGTTTACTTTTGAATAATCCATTGTTATCATAATACCATAGAATACTGCCAATCGGTTACCCTGAAGCATCTGTCCTACGTAAAAATTATTTATTGTAAACAGGAACTTCTAGGGCGAATCTGGTTTGTGTAGTAAAATAGTTTTACTTATTTTATTTAATGTAAGTTTTTCATAGATCTGGTTTTATATTAGAAAATTTTTACAAACAGTTTATTATCTTTAACCAAATCGGGTTTGTTGTTTATTGCCCTTATAATGGATTTAATAATTGTAGTAATTATATTATTTGTTTGCATATACAAACAAAGCAGAAAAACAAGAATATTACATTACCATTACAGCGTGTACATAATCTGAACATGCTTACGAACTTTATATCAAGTCCACATCTTTGCGTTCGTTTTCTAAGACTATGATCACAAACACTAGTTAATTCTTATTTTATTTTAGATATGCAACCCAGGTACAAAATACCAAAAATAAAGATCATTTGTATTAGGTTGAAAGTTCTGTAACAAAAACTATACCACCACGCAACTATGCTTCCAATTTGGTATTTCAAATGATGTAATTATGGCAGCAAGGCGTGTATTCATATATATAGTTTTTTCTGTATTTAAATATCAATTTACTGTACGACATTGGCAAGAAAAGCAAGTTTTTTTTTGCATGAACTCTTTTACAGTGAATTTACAGGGGCACTAGGTGCAATAGATCAGTGGCTGACCAGAGATTTTTTGTGACCAGGGCTAGTCAGTGTTTGTTTCAAAAATATGGCCTAAAAACTCGATTTTTAATGAAAAAAATCTTAAGTATTTTTTTTTGAATTTTTTTATGTTAATTTTTTTTTATTTTAGAATTTAGTAGCGAAAAAATATCTGCACAAAAATAGACCCTCCCCCCCCCCTTAAATTCAGGCGCATTTTTTTACGAGGGGGGGGGGGTTAAGCTCCTATGCCCCCCTTCCTACGCTACTGACATAGATGGTACCCATTTATCAATTAGGGTAAGGGAAAAGGATACTACTCGATATAAAAATCTAAAAGGATTTATAAGCACGAATATAGCAGTTTTTTGTAAATTTGTTATATTAATTTTATAATGCAGGGTTGGCACTATAGGCAGTGCACATGATCCCTTTGTCCTTGCAAGGTCGGGTTTAGTAGATATCATCCAAGGGCTACCTAGTAGGTTTTTTGTTTTAGCTGATGCAGGATATGGAATCACAAAACGAATATTGACTTTATACAAGGGCAACTAGATATCACCTGAGTGGATCTTCTGCACAGACCAACCATCCACTGAAGAGGAATTATTCAATTTACGGCACTCGCGAAGTCGCAATGTTGTAGAGAGAAAGTGATTGGTGTATTATAAAGAAGATGAAATTTTCTAAGGGAGACGAACGAGATGCTCGATAATAGGTATTCTAGTTGTTGCATTCTAGCATGTGCTGTTTTAAATAATTTTCTACTGGAAAGTAAACGATATTGATTTTAATATATTTATAAATGAGGAAGTCGAGACAAATGACGAAATGCAGTTTAACGAAGGACAATCTAATTTGAACATAATAAATATAGCAAAAAGATAGAAAAATAGTATTGCCGAAAGTGTGTGGACAAATAGAAGACTTTAGATGAGTACTCAAAACGAATCATTGTATTAATAGAGTATATTTTACATTTATTTGATTTTATGTTTTTTTTATATTACAAATCAATATATTTGATTTTTTATTTTTTGCGTCTACAAGCCATTTAATTTTTTTTATTTAACTCATTTATTTTTGTCTTAAACGTATTTTTTTAAAAGTTTTTTGATAATCCATATTGTCTTGATTTAGGTAGATTGTAAAATATCATTGTATTTTCACTTTTGCTTATGCATTTATAAACTTATACAAGTTAATCTCACTTAGTTCGTACTTCTCAACCATAATTGTGCATTCTTTATAGTAATTCTTATTCATATTACTATTTACGTATTTCAAAGTATGTGGCAATACTAGCAGCAATGGCTGCTACTGATCATTTTGGTTTTCGATTTGCTTTTTTTGTAAGATATTTTTTCGCCTTATCAAGCCCATATCAATAAGATCCCCCGATTTAATTGTGTCTTTCCCTGTAGCAAAATTCTTATGATGTATATTATCAAGTAATATAGTTTGTGTCGTACAAGTTAATTTCACGTTATGATGAACTCAAATAAACGTATTATATACCTGAGATGGCAGGGTTTTAATAGATTCGACACCTGTATTCCAGATGAATATTATGGCAACTGAGCTTCCCTCAATCTTTTGTTACACGGTTAAACTGGTTATTCGTTTAATCTTTAGTTGCACTGCTGTGGATTGCAGTGTTGTACTCACCTATAATTATATTCCATTTTCTGCTCTTCTGCTCCTAGTACTTAGTAAATATTTCTAGCATTTTATTGGTATTCTCTTCAGTCCATTCATAACAAATTTTCATGGGGTAAATACAATAATATTTAAAAAATAGGAGTAATGGTATTTTGTGACTTATTATAATTTTTAGGTAGAAAATAAAAATAGTTTCTATGATTTATAAATAGTTTTTGTAATATAAACCTATTTTTTAAAATCCAGAAACACCTGTTCAATTATTATAAAAATTCCTTCTTTATAAACAGTTTTTCGTTCAACCAGATCCGCCCGTAGATTTCTAATCACCCTTACGTCTTTCTTATAGACTCAAATTCATTTTTCATCTCGGGCGTTTATTGTAAAAGCTGTGTTAGTCTTACTTCAAAGCTTACCGTTTGTGATAATAATTTTTTGCCAGCTGCACAAAAAAACTGCTCAACCAATCCGGTTTCCAGCTTTTTTCATACTTTCTAAATTGTGGTTGGTTTTTTGCACTGCAATTTTTTTTATTGTGTATCAGGGGTACTTATTTTTTTCATTACAAAAAACTTTATAACTTAACTAAATACAAACTGATTTTTACTTTATCTATTTGCAATCCTTTTTATATAGAATTTTCAACACTTTTTTATACTATCTTTTTGTTATGCTTTGTATGACGCGTGGAAAAAATGTCATTACGTATAGATCTTCACTTTTACCGATGTAAATGCTTTAAATATATACAGCATATTACTCTGTAGTATGTCTGTCCTGTTTTTTTTTCATGATCATACTATATGCACCGAAACTTGACCGTTGATTTTTGAAGCAACCTTCATTACTTCTTCTTCTGGAATCTGGATGCTGTGTAACGCCTCTATGCCAATTTATACAATATACTGTCATACTGTATATGTGCTTTATTACAATTTTCTGATAAAATTTAGTAACTAGTACCTTTTGGGGTTTATCGTCTTACAATAAAAAGATTTAAACAAGAATAAAATAACCGTATAGTTTTAAAATATACCAGATCTGTAGTTAAACAACTATCTGATATTATACTCGCAATGCTTGTAAAGCGCACGTCTAAGTTAATACATTCAAATTAAATCATATGCTTGATGTGAGAGATAGAACGGTTTTATACTAATTTCTGTACCTTCTCTGTAGTGATTAAACATTTTTAAATAACGCTGTATGCGAAAGATGACGTCAACCTTTTTTTTATACTGATCGGAGAGCTGGTAAATATTTTCTACAGAAAGTTTACTATTAATAATTCTTTGTCATGAAAATAAGTAAGACGCAAAATATGTTTTCTTATATTTTTGTGTATTTTATAGCAAGGTTGGCGTTATGGTATCCGGTTTGTCGCAGATGTAGCCTTATACGTCTTCATTGTTTTTTTTATTATAAACTTAAGGCCTACGTATCCGCTTGTCGGTGCTTGCCTATCTTTTTTTGTGCTGATACGCTTTTTTTGACATTTCTACGACCGTTTAATATTTCTTTACATTTTCAACCTGCGCATTTTTTTATACTTGTATACTCCGAATCTAGAAGAATGCAAAGTTCCTAGATGAACGCTATACGTGCGTCCTATAAGGAATATGCTTATACTTGTTTTTCTGTATATATACTTTTGTAAGGTTAATTCCTGCTGTTTCGTATTTAACATTCGTATCATTACCTTTTAAACGTAAATGCAGTAGCTTTAACTAAAAATCTTTACTAATTTAAGTGAATAATTTGATCATGAAGACTTTTCTCGCTACAACAAAACATCTTGTGTTGTATATTATTCTTGTTGATATCGTTCGTTAGTGCTTTTAAGTAGTGTTCATGATTGCTTATTAAAAGAATGTCTTAAATATTCTGCAAAAACCATATTTAAAAGATTATAAATTGTGAGATAGAGAGTCTTATTATATCCGGGTAATACTAACCCGGGACTATTTTCCGACGCAAAATTTACTCATTGGGTAACCAGGTATATACTCGGGTATTTTAAAACTAAAATTGCAAAATTTCTTTTGTTAAAATGCATTAAGGCTTTTTAATAAGATCCAAGATTTTTTTTTATAAAAAAAACTCAATTGATTAAAAAATTTTATATTAAAGTGGAACGAACTGCTTTTTAAAAAATAATTTTAGATGAATAAAGTGGTAGATAAGTACATACTTAAGGATCTATTAAACTTACATATATTTAAGCTTACTACTGTATTTTGACGATGTGATTGTCATTTATGGCTCATCTTAACAAAAACTATTCTATTAGTATATCTTTTAACAATTTTTTATGTGTATCTGTATTTTTTTATACCTGACAATAGAAATGAGCCGAACCCAAAATTTTCGCGTGTTTTTGGCATGTTAATTCGGATCGGTAGAACGCCGGCAGTTTTGTATACTATACAAAAAAAAAATACAAAGCAATTTTACATACGCATAATTTGGTTGTTGTTTTTTTTTGTATTTAAATGTAAAAAAACTCCACGTTTTTTTTATTTTAGTTTTTCTAAGTTTTTTGCATAGTTGCTATGTCTATTTTAATAACTTTAATTTCTTGAACCTGGCACGGAACGCCCAAAATATGCCATAATCTAGATGTCCTTTCCCTACGTGTCAAAATGCTTTGGGTTTACATAACAGTTTATAAAGACTCGGCACGTCAAATTTTCGGTTTTAACATTTTATTATTATATGTGAAAAGAAGCATTGCGCTTCTAAAGAATAGAAGACTTTGCATGCATTTTAGAACTAAAAGATATTTTTTTTTTAATTGAAAACGATTAAAACTATATTTTAGCCATTAGAAAAAAACACGGTAGGTAAGTCACAAATTTACAAATTTCTATTTAAATTGGTCTTTTGTAGGAACTATGCAAAAACAGGTTTCATTTTTGTCTTGTTAAAACAAAAACAACACAAATTTATGATTTATCATGCGTGCTTAAGCATCTTTTATATTATATCTAAAAGCAGACGGTGTAAGGAAAGATCAGTATACAAAAAATATATTTATACTATAGTACAAACCAGTAATCTATTACATTTGGTAATTTTTTTAGCTTATTGCTAAGTTTTGCAACACAGAAAAACGTTTTCTAGCCCTGTGTATTTATTATTACACAGGCAAAAGTACCAATAAACTTCCGAGGTAACCAGAAAAAATTCAGGTGGTTTTTTAAAAAAAAAAATACAGCAAACAACAAAAGAAAAAAGCGTACCCGGAGAATAACCATCTCAAATATATGCATTTTACAAATGAAACTTTATTGTAATATTTTTTTAGAAATTGGATTTGTATTTGACGCAATTCATAGCGTAAAGTAACTAACAAGAATACTTGAAAACTAGACAATGGTTTCCTGTATTCAATACAATTGTAATTACATTTCGCTAATATAGTGACTAGCATAATATGTCACTGTAAAAATACACTTCAAGCCTAAAATCTATGATTATCAATACTTTTTTACAATGTATTAAAGCCTTAAAGACACAGCTTTGTTCTTTTTTTGGTATTTTTTTATTAAAAACAGTTAACGTATAAGTTTTGTATAACAAAATGGACTATAAGGACGTTGACAATCTAAAATACAATGAACAAAAATATTTATTTTATACAAAAATGCAAAAAAATTATACAATATAAAATAAAAAAATTAAAAGTTTTTAAATAACTTTTATTTAAATTGCCGTTTTAAATTGTGAATACAATTAAACAAAGCTACTTAAACGCGGTAACCGTGTCTGATAAAAACAACATGTAAAAACGTACTTATGAGAAGAACATAAGAAAATTAAAACTAACCCTAGCCAAACTTGCTCCGAGGATAATTATATCGTAAACCTATAAAAACATTGGTTTGCAGCCAGCATACATAAAAAAAAATCTTAAAATGTAAAAATATTAATTTTTATATAAGACAAATTGTTATTTTTGCAATAAAAAAACAAATTTATGAAATTACACGTCTCAACTATCTATTTAAAAAAATAATAACGGGCTAAATATTTAATATACAGTGTAAAACTATTTAAGAGTAAAGCTTTCATGAAATAATTACTAACATCTTATTTAAAAAATTATGAAATTAAATTGTAAAATCTATTATAGTAAGCCGTATTTTTGTCGAACAAAAGTATGGTATGTGACGTGTATAGTATAACTAAATATATGTTTTAGTTTTTTTATATTCTCATACTGCAAAAATGACTTTTTAAATTGCAATCACTTTATATTAACATATAATTAGAGCAAAGTTAGATACGTTAGAATTTTTACACAATAAAAAACATTTTTTAAACAATTTTTTTGCAAAAGTTATGGAAATTTTATATTTCTTTTGTACTGAAAAAGTTTTTTTGTATGAATTTTTGAGTAACTGATTAATAGTAAGGCTTTTGGTATACCTAAAAATCTGAGGATTAAAAAACCGAACAATTAAAAATACTTTGACAGGTCAAAAACGTCAGACAATATTTTTTTTAGAAAAATAGACTGTTTAACAAAAGAAAAACATGTAGTTGCAAAAAAACATTACACAAATACAACGATAGCACAAAAGCGATGACATATACACCTAAAAAATACACTTTTCCTCATTTTGACAAATTAAGTATGGTTTTAATTATTTTTTATTTTTATTTTTTTTGCGCGCCTGCGTAAAAGTTTTGCATCTTGTATTTTTTCGTCTAGTTGTACATGAAGTTATTTTTTTTTACGTTTTTTAGTGATAAACATAGGTTATGCATACCAAAAACTAAAGAAAAGCCTTTAATACGCAATATCCTTTTTGCAATAATATTAAAACCGCAACATTATAGTTTATTAGAAAATTCCTATAGTATATAAATATTATATTTCATATTAAAAAAAATATAATATAATCTTTAGTAAAAATTTCGTTCTTACCTCCCGGGTTTTTACTTTAACCGTCTGTTTACATATTTCTGCGTTTCACTAGTGTAATTACATCCATATCTAGCATGTCGTGTATTATTGATCGATGAAGTTAAAAAAAAAAAAATTGACTTGTTTCGCAAGTATTATGTAACGCCGGTTATTAATTTTTAATTGCAAAAATTGAGCAGGCAAATTTGCCTGCCAATTTTTTTTATTTAGGCCTTTATTCTGGTTTATTATTTGTATTTTAGTACAAAAAAAATGTAAGAAGCCTTAGTTCAAAATTATTTTTCATATTAATCTATAATATTTTTTAAATAGAAAAAAAACAACAAATAAAAAGTTATTTTTACCCCGTTTAAACATTTTTATTTTTATTTGTATACTAAATTTTATTTTTATGGGTTTTGCGTTTTTTTATAATTTAATGTCTTTTTTTAACAAAGTCAAAAATCATTGCAACCTCCATGAAAATTATCTTTAAAATTATCACAAGGGTACCGATATACTGTCATAGAATTGTAAATTAAAAAATGGGATATTTAATGAAAAATACTCAATTTTCGCAAAGCGAAAATTTACGATCCCTGTTTACAAGTGATTAATAGCGCCTTTTTAGTTATAAACACACTATTGTACATAATCCATGTTGAAAACATGTTTACTAGAAACCCGCCAAAATGACTAAAAGGGTTTAGAAAATTTATGAGCTTAATTCTACGAAAAGTTTATATAAAACGTTTTTGCCAAAAAAAACACAAAAATACCTATGAATATTTAACTTTAAATTTTCAAAAAAAACCTGGCAAATTTTTTTGTACGAAAAAAAAGAGTTTGTGTTTAAAACTGTTAAAAAAACCGTTTACAATGTTTTAAAAAATAAAAAAAAAAGTTTTTGTGATACGTTGCTGCGTAGAAAGCGTATTATATATACAAAAAACGGAAACCAAGGGGTTGACAGGTTAGTTTCTGCGCACACTTTTTGTATATAACATTTTTACATGTATCCAAAATAGCAAAAAGCGACTGTTTATACTTGCGTATCATTTGCTTTATTTATTGCAAAAGTCTGCAATTTCAAAATTATTTATCTGCAACAAAAATGTTTTTAAAATTAAAATGCCAAAACAGAATTGTATATTTGAAGTTTACGCATACGCATTATCAAATTGTTTTCGAAAGAGTTATTACTAATTGTGTATGAGTTTTTCTTTGACTGGATAAAACAAGAACATATTACTTTGTTGGTTTTGTGTTTCTTGTCATTTTACGATTGATAGTTTATATTTTTTTTTTGTTATTGACGTATTGCCTAACTTATTTAAAGGTTTCATATTTACAATTTTTATTATTCACCTTTTTCATAATTTTGTTTTGATGTCTAATTTTTAGTTTGCAAATTGAATCTAAGGTACCAAATATTAGAAAGCACACATAAAAAGATTCACTGGTATATAAATTACTTTTTATACAAATATATATATATTAGTTTTTACATGTATTATATCTCCCAGTTAAAACCGGAAATTACGTCAATAATTTTATTTTACGAAAAACTAGAAAGTAATTACAATTGCGTTTTTGATGGACTAGTAAAAACTGCTTAATGCTTTTTTGTTTCTAACTTTTCTGGCGCGTAGCATATAAATATTGTCGCTTAATATAATGATCTGTTGTTAAACTATGGTTTACCAGCATTTTTGTATCGTTAGGACTTTCTAGTTTTTTTAAGTAGCAATTTTCATAGGATTTTGTGCCATATTTTTGTTAATCTTGTTTACATATTTCGGATCACTCATTCTTTTTTGCAACTCTATAAAATATTCACATATAAAAAAAACAACATTAAGAAAAAAGCTACAAAAATTATTCAAAAGTATACTAAAGCCGCGGCGTTTGTTCTTTTAAATATTATTAAGTAAGGATACCATTTTATATTGCAAGTTTACACCAAAAAAGACTAATAAAAATACCACATTTTTTATAAATAAAATAAAACTTTTCCGTTAGTATAAAAACCGCATATAATACTTTCAGTTTTGAGCAAAAATAAAATTATAAACTTTTTTTTATGTAGGTAACTAAAATTGACATTAATTTACATTTAGTTGACAAATAATAAAATCAAAAAAAAACTTTTTGACTTTTTTGACTTTAAAAATTTTATATTATAATTATGACTATTTATTTTTTACAAAAATGTTGTCATTTGCTCGAAACTGGTATAACTCGGTCATCTGACATGAATTTTGCAATTATAAAAGTTTTAACTTCTACTGCATTACCTGTAGCAGTTTTGTTGCAATCTGTGCATGTACACACGATTGCCATACAAAACCAAGCCATGTCAACAGGCGCAACGTCTGTATATACGATTTTTTTAATAAGATTGTGCTTTAAGGCGCATTTGATCTTTTTTTATATTTTAACTATGTATATATAGGCCATGGATATAAAGATATGAAAGAACCTTAGCGTCATATATGTGTACACAATATGAATTGACGCAAACAATGAAATTTTGAGTCGCAACCATTTTTTATTACAATGTTTTTTACAGCTGTTATAATTGAGGTAAATAGTAATATCTCTAATGTATTTTTACCTGAGAAACACTAGATTTTAAACTATTATGTTTTTTTTGATATTTAAAAATGGTATATCTGCACTCATAAACGCAGCTATAGACTAATTTTTTTTTTTTTTTGCAGGGTTTTTTTTTTTTGATAAAAGCCATATAATCGTTGTAATATTTTTGCTATATGTACACATAAAAATATTAACCTATGTTTTTTGACTTTTCTCAATATGTTGATATTATCTTTTTTACCATGTTTTCTTTTTTTTTCGCGCATAAAAGCAAAAAATACCTTAAAAGATAAATTTTCTTATTTTTTATATACCTGTATTTGGATTGATTCGTCATTGCTATTTAAGAGGCTTTTTCAGACTCTATAAAAAGCCGCAAAACAAAGAAACATTAACATGTTGCATTTCGGTCAAATCATTAGCATTTTTTAACTTTTGTTGCCCTATTTAGCAGTATCAACGCGCAAAAACGCAATCAAATGTACATTTAGCGCATATCTTTCTAAAAATGTATAATTTGACCCGAAAAACATTTCCTCCTAATACTTTCAGCTTTATAATACAACAAAATTAAAGAAAAGATCAATAAACAAACCCGTTACTATAAAAATTCCAAGTTTCTTAAATTATCGAATTTTGGTTATTATTATAAACAAAAATCACCATTTATAATAAACAAAAAAAATCATTAAGCGGTTTTTTTTTGTATATACATTGCATAAAAAAGCATAATTAAGATTTTTAAAATTTTATTTTGTTTTTTAATAAATTATGAGGCCATACTGTGACTAGATTGGTTATTTGTCGTCTGTGTTGTACTCTGCCTTTGCGTTAATTTTGTGTTTTGACATGTTTTTAACCTTTTTTTTTGCAGATAAAAAAAATCGGTACTTGCAAAATGCAAAATGCAAGTTGTTGTGTATGTAAAAGGGTTTTTTTTTTGTTTGTTAGTTA
This sequence comes from Agrenia bidenticulata, assembly GCA_034694785.1. Taxonomy (NCBI): domain Eukaryota; kingdom Metazoa; phylum Arthropoda; class Collembola; order Entomobryomorpha; family Isotomidae; genus Agrenia; species Agrenia bidenticulata. The sequence continues at coordinate 2,702 of JAQFYM010003537.1, read as the reverse complement.
TCTTTGTATATTTTTTTACTAAAAATTTTATATAAGCTTTCGTATAAAATAGAATTTTTGCAATTTAAAGTGTATTGTAAGGTGTGATGCTGATTTTTATAAGTATAAAATTTTAGTAATAATAAAAATAATCACATTCGTCATATAACAGATTTTATGCGATCAGATAATACATTAATTTGGCGTAAATGGGCAAAATGAAATGATTCGAATGCAGATGGGATATAAAAAAGCATAAGTCATAATAAAGAAACTATTAAGCTGTAAATAAAAGTATTACTTGCAATAAAAAAAAACCCTTAATTAGTGATTGTTATTTCTGTAACAATAAAAAGCTTAGTAAAACACAAAAATCTTCTATACAAATACAAGATATTAGTTATACAATAATAGCTCGTGCATACAAAAACACTAATACAGTTAACAATACAGGCGTAGTAGTCTTGTTAAGTTGTTTTTTATAGCTAAAAAATATATATAAAAACATATATCTTAATATAAGCTTAAAACCGTTTTAACCACTGTTATAAAGAAACGTAAATAGCAAAGAATTTATGTGGAAAAATGTAAAAAATTTATTTTAAAACTATTCAGATTGCAAAAAACATAGTAAAACAAGTAAAAAAGTATTTTAACGACCTGAAATAGCTAAAACTGTAATTCAGCAACATCGTAACAATTTCACATCCAAAAATGTTTCTTTTTCAGAGCAATGAAAAATACGAAGTGCATATTCACATTGTAAGTTTTCTGTAGCACATGTGCAAATGTATATCTAGCTGCAAAAAAATAAATAAGTTTAATTTCATTTTATAGACTAGTGATATAGTTGACCCGTAACTTCGCTGCTACAAGTGTAAATCTAGTCGCACTGCTCATTTGTGCCGCAAACAAGTTTTAGCAAATATTAAACTACATACTGCAAGAACATATTAGTATGGCTTCGACTATATTTTTTTTTGGTGGCACATTTTGTATAAGACTCATGTTCTTGAAAAATATTTTTTCTTTGCTTATATACTAGCGCATTCTCAAAGAAAAGAAGGTTATGCTATATTCTTAGTATTTACGTACTAGTTTTTGTCAAAAGAAAGCTTTTTTGTGCAAAACTGGTTCGTCGTAATAAAAAGAAATCTTAAACTGTTTTAAAGCATTCAAATAGTTTTTTAATGTATACAAAACATTTAAAACTTGTTTTTTAGGTGCAATACATGTTTTTGTAGTCTGTAAAAAACATACCGTTGTTTAAGAATCTACACTACTCACTGCTTAAGTAACAGGAATATTTTTTTCCTAGATAAAAAAAAAAATACTGTATCTACAAAAAACAAAAAATATCCTTGTTTATGCAACAGGCAAACCTATCAGATACTGTTTATTTTCACTTTTACAACAATACCATTCTTATAAACAAAGCACTTTAATCAAAGTTTTCATAATCTTTTTGTAGCGAAAAATTAAAAAAAACGGCAAGCTTTGTAGACATAAAAAATTAATATAATCCTTCCTAGTACGACCACGATTCAAGTCTTTTTTGTTTGCAACTGACACACTACAGAGACACGTTTTTTCATAAATAAAATATTCATGCCTTTTTACAAAACAAACCGGTATAAGTAAACAAAAATAAAGTAGCATTATACACAAACAATAATTACTTGTTGTATTTTTTTGTCTTTATTTCTGCTTCTTCATTTTATGCTTGGAAATATTAACTAGAGTATGCATTTCTTTGCAGCATATACGCCAGAAAAAATTTCATTTAGCTTTCTAAATTTACAAAGTTTGCATGGCATCGATATTCGACAGTATAATATTGTGTAACATAGTTTCGTTTTTGATCTGTATTGTCTATAAGAAATATTATCATTTATCATATTGATTACATTAAAAAAAAATAAACTTATATTTATAAATTTATATCTATATATATATTTTTTAAATTCTTTTACTTTAAAATTATTAGAACATTTTTTTACAAACGTATACAATACTATAATAATTTTTAATTTTGTATAAAAAATTCTTCCTGCTAAAAAAAATGCGTTTTCAAATTTCGTGTTTTTTTTTGTTTACATATGATACAAAAAAAATTTGTTTCTTTTTTTATACATCAAATTTTGAATAAGTTACCTGCGCAACAAATTCATTTTTTCTATTTCATTTACTGTTTTTTAAATGCAAAAAAGAAGATTAAAAATCTGTTCTTCTAGTTATTTTTTTGCTGCATTTTTTGTGCAAAACTTAATGTAAACATAAGCTAGAACAAAACAATAAGCTGACATTTATGCATATGTAGAAAAAAATATATTTTTTTTACAAATAATATATTTTTTTTTTTACATAGAACTGAATTTTTTTAACAAAACTGCCTACACTGTAACGTTTTTAGTTATTTGTCTTTCTTGCTCAGTTTTATACAATCAAAGAACAAATAAGCGAAATTCTACTGCAGAATATACACCGTCTGGAAGAAAAAACTGTATTTAAAATATTTGATTTAAAACTTGTTACTTTTGTTATCATCGCGTATAATTTTTTTTTTTTTTGAAACGGCAAAGTAATGCGCTTTACTAAGAAGACAATTGCTAGAATTTTTTTAGTTAAACATAGATAGTTATTAGTACATTTTTTTATTAAAACTGCACGTCGGTTATGTTTTCTTCAGTGGCGTATTTAGGGGGGGGGGCTTGGGGGGGGGG
>JAQFYM010003536.1:0-18346 GCA_034694785.1 Agrenia bidenticulata | reverse complement strand
TGTGTTTGTTTAAAAACATCAGTTATAAAATCAAAGGATAAAAATAGCGTGGCGTTCTACTAAAAGTAAATCCTGTGGAAGGATTTTTATAGTAGGAAATCTTAATAGCAGAAATCTATATGAAAAGAAATCCTTATCGAAAGACAAATACCCTAAAGCACAGTGTAACAAAAAAACAAGGCATAGAACACATTAGCGATTGCAATGCCTAACATAGCAAAAAACAAATTAATGAAAAATCAATAAAATAAATAATAAAAAAACGATAAAATGTAAAAAACTCCAAATCAACGTATAAAATTGAAACAGAGGTATTTTAGTAAATATATTAGTTAAAACATAAAAAAACTAGCAAGAAAAAAAATCAAAACTAGACAAGGTATAATTAAAATATAGGAGCTATAGGGTTAAAAGACATACTTAGAAAGAGAAATTATAACGACAGAAAAAAAGTTTGTAAAAAACGGGTATTAAAAGAATCAATAACATAAATACATGTATAATAAATAATTATATCTCTAGTGGCCTTTTTTCTGTACAAAAAACAGTATATAAAGGTAGCATGTGAACACTTTTTAATATAAAAAAGAGAAAAAATAATGTTTTCGGTTCTATAAATAAAGAATTATTGTAAGGCTAGGACTTATACCATTTATTTTATGAGTTTTCGGGTTTATTATAAGCTCTATAGCAAAAAATTGTAATTAACAACTACCCTTTTATTAATAAGGCGGTCTAACTGTTAAAAAAAGTAAAAAATACCAGTTTTATATAAAATATCTTCGGACGCTATCGTACTTATCAGTATAAACGGGTGAGGTTTAATTTGCACTAAGAATTTAAGTTTTATTTATGTTCAAAAAATAATTGAATGTATTTTAAGAAAACAACAAACCATAACTGAATAATAAATGGTAGTTTTTATTATATTTCATTTGTATCAAAACTCAAAAAGTTTTATTTGGTGCGCAAAAAAAGAAAAATAACAAACCAGTTACTGATCACTGTTATATTTCAAAGGTAAATGGAGTTTGACTTTTCTATTCTATATCAAGAAAAGCCCCCGAAGTTTAACTTTTTAGGACGATAATAAGACCAAAGAAATTAGAAAAATGAAAAATGAAAAAAGCGTCATAAATGCAAGCATAAATATAACGTATAAACTATTCCATGTCAAACCAAACCTGTTAACCCTAAGTCTTTAATTTATAAGAAATAGTTTTGTTTCAGAGGAATGCAAAGTTAAAGTGCTTTTTACTATTATTTAGGTTATTTTCTGTCATTTTCTTATAATTTTTTATGTCATTGCAATGTTCTTTCGATTAAAACAAACTAAATATAACAATATCCGGGCTAATTCAAATAAAAACATATTTTCCTTTTGCTGTAAAAGCAAAGAAGCAAAACTGACGTAATTTTTGGTGCAACATCACACTAATGAATGTTCTTTTCAGGTTTCTTTTGCTGTTGTAAATTTTTTTTCTAAAAAAATAGTATTTTAAGTCATAAACGAAAAAAATGTTAACATTATTATAAATGATTAATTTTAAAACAGATCTTACAAAGAACACGAACTAAAAAATACTATAACTTATTGGTATTTTAGCAAGTAATTTATTTCTTTTTTGTTCTTTACGGTTTTTTTTTACATTGATAACACAAGTAAATAAAAAAAAACAATAGGAATTAAAAAAAAACATATTCCTGGAAGATTTAAAACTTTTTTTTATATAAAAAAAAGGAATGTAAAAAAAAAATACAAAATAACCATACTAAAAAACTTATATTTTAATATGATTTGTTATTGTAAATGTACATAATAAAACCAGTTAAGCTTCTTGTTGAAAACTTAAATGAATAGTACAAAAAGTAAACAGAATAAATTTGCATGCAGAAATTTAGAAGAACATGTTTTTGGAAACGATAAATATAATAGTGGCACCTGAAATACTCGTAAACAACAATTTATATTGGGTGTGGAATAACAGTGTTACACATCCAAGTTGCACCTGCACAACAATGGGGTGATTGTACATAATAGTTGTAGGGTAAAAACATAAAAAGAGCAGAGAAGAAAGTTAAATTAAAAAAAAAACGTTTTTGATTTGCATAAACATATATAAATGCACAAAAAAAGCATCTACACGTAAGATGTTAAGTATTTCACATCAATTTTAATCCTGACAAATAAAAGTACTAGTCCTCAAGGTGTTTTTGCAAATACGCTTTTGAACAATTATGAATCATTGCGGTTCATTGACATATATTATAGCTATATAAAAAAAACAAAATAGAAACAAGATGCTACAATATTTTGCCAATCTCATGAAAGCTGAAAAAAAACGAATCAAAAAGAATGCATATAAAATCGCATCTTTTACTACAAAAAAAAAGCCATTTTTTATTTATTTCGATATTTTGCTTTACAAGTTTTAAATGTGTAGCTAAAATTTTTTTTGTCCTCTTGTATACAGATAAGTCACATCAAAGTAAAATTTTTATATGTATAAATTAACATACAAAACTAAACAAACGAACGAATAAATAAATTATGTTTTTAGTTCATTTCAGCGCTAAACATAAATGGAATAAAACATTAAAAGAAATTTAATAAGTATAAACTTGTTTTTGACATGATTTTCGTGTTTAAAGTCATCAAGAAATTTTACTTATGTGATATCACTTTTGCAAAACATTTTCTTCCGATATTTAGAACAAAAATCGTCTTTACTATTTAAAAAGTATATAAACAGCGTTTATTCAATATCATCCTTTTTGATTTTATTTTTTAACGTATTTTTAAATATATCGAAAAAAAACAGAAGTAAAAATAATCATTAAACAAAAACCTTTTATTTTATAAACCTTGGTTTTGTCGGTAAAAATGACAGTAAACGTTAGCTTTTAGTTTGATACTTTTCTATGATTTAATAAATAAAAAGTTGTTAAGAACGTAACAGTAAGTTATGCTCTTAAGCATATAATCCTTGAACAATATAACTTTTGTTATTTTTTTCTTATTGTACATATTCTCAAACGATACAAATCATGCTTTAGAACAAAGTTGATATTGCTTGTAAGTTTTGTAAAACGTTACTGTAGGTTCGTTGTAGCAAAAAATATATATATACTGTTTATACAAAAAATATAAGTATAGAAACAAAAATAAAATAAACCATTGGTATTTTTTTCGCTTACAACATATACATGCTATATAAAGTGACATATTAACTACTCATAGTGGAGTAAGCTTTTTATTCTGTCAGATTAATAATCAAAACAAATGTGGAAATTATAAAAAAAAAAACAATTTGGAACTAAGATCATTGTAAGAAAAAAACTTTACGATTTCAAAAAATTACAATATATACAAAAAAGCATTTTACGCGTGTAAACTAATCTGTTAAAGTATATAAATTTTAGGTTTTTATTGTAAAATGTAAAATGCTATGTATAAATCGTATTTAATTTGTGTAGCTTTCCCGCATTTAAACATTATACGAGTGCTTAAAAGCATCGGTTTATATAACCCGTTTTTTATACATCAAAATTTTTGTACAAGATAAAATATATTGTTAACAAAAAATTTAAACAACAACGAACTTAATAAATATGTCTATTTACAGATCTTAAAAAATGCATTTGTATACTTTTTGAAATATACAATTACGTATACACTGAACCATAACTTTAGTACCAAAGAATTTAAAAAAAATATTGTATATATTTAATTTTTTTGTTTTCCGTTTTTTAAAAGGTTTTTTTTCCTTTTTTATTTGCTTAAAATATTTTTTTTTAATATATGACTTTTTATATATCTCAATACACAAAAAATGTCTTATTAAAAACAAAAAAAAAGTATTATAGTTTTTTACGCCATTATTACCTACTTTTAGATTTACGAGTCTTTTTTTCTTTTTTAATGATATACTACGAACAATCGCATAAAAATAAAAGAATTTCAATTTTTATAATATCAAGAGACACAAACCATTTTACAAAACAGATATTCTGTATGTGGACAAATAGGTAATAAATGTTTTATATTTTATAGTTTAAATTTTTTAAAACAGAATATTGCTTCAAAAATTACACTTTGTATTTTTATTGTAAACTATACTTTTAAGCAATTTTACGGTAAAAAAAAACTAGATTTTGTATTTATGTATTTATTTTTCTTTTTATGAAAATCAAATGGCACATACAAAACTTATGAAAACCTCTTTTTGCAATAATTTAAAATATCCATAACAATGGAAAAAAAATACTGACTTTGCATGTACACACTATGACCTGAAATGCCTTCATACCACAATTGATGCTAAAAAACAAGACCATTTATATCCCTTATATTAAGTTTAAACAACGGATATGTTCTATTTAGACCAAAGAAAGAATTTGAAAAAAAAATACCCACTTATGTAAAAATATAACAATCTGTCTATCATGACTACGTGAACTTTTAACAAGATTCAAAAGAGTTTTCATACATTGTAGTTTACAGTTTTCGACAAGTATACATCTATAGTAAAAACGCAAACATTATCCATCACGTGTATGACTATGTCATGTTTTTCGTGCATTGCTACTCTATTCGTTACCCGGCCAGTGTATAAGTTTTATCAAAGGGAAAACATTTATGTGGACAATATATAAGTATTTTACGTTCTAATTTTAGATAGCAAGTGCATAGAGCGCACATCGTTAACATCTTGCACTGACAAGTACATTACAAGTTTTTTCTTACCGTCTTTACACGGTTTAAATTGTTTTACAAAGGCTAAATAGCATTTAATATATTGCATGTTTCATAAAAAACTAAACGGAGTGAGATTTACACGAGGTTTTATTTGCTTTTACAATGGAGACTTTGTTTAATTTCGACTTATTTGTATAAACCATAAAACCTTCTATGTATTTAAAACTTACTTTCTGATATAGCTTACAATCTTATACATAGTATCAGCTGTTACTTTTAAGTACTCTGCACTTAATATCAAGTAAATCTGTTTCAAATCATGTCCAATTACCAATAAATCTATAACATGCAAAAAAAAAAAACAAATAATACTACATTTTCGCGCAAACGATTTAACTCGCCGAGTTCTCTCGTTTGCGTACATCAAACGCTTTTTTATAGCATTATCTTGTCCTTCTAGCGAAAAATAGATTAAAGGGGCGGACATGTATATGTCCAAAACAAACAAGCATATTTAGAAAATTATTGAGTATCAGAAAATAAGCTTATGATCTGCACATATAATGCTCTAAGCAAAATGGCACAATAAAATACCGCAAGAAGGATTTTTCCATGATTCTGTCTAAAAAAAAATTTCTACTGTGCTTAATCCATTTGGCGGCGAATAAGTTTTTTCGTACGTAAAATTTTGTGTAATAAATAACACGCATTTAGATAAGTTTGTAACTTGTAGAACAGCTTTTCTCGTATATCACTTTACCATATTTATACATCCTAAACAAAAATATATATAATTATATGTAATCCATAGTCCAAAGCTCATGATTTTCTATTAAAAAAAAACAATAAAAAGAGAATAACGCTAAAAATTTCTAACGTTTGATCGTGCGCTGTTTTTTTGTAGTAATAGTTATGATACAGAATTTACAATATGGCAAATAAAATTGCGTCAAAATTATACCGAAAAAAAAGAAGTTCGCAGTCTAATATTTAAAAACTTGTCTATGGGCTTAAGAGTTTTAAAAATATATCATACACAACGTAGGCAACCGTCTTGCCAGGGGGACACTTTAAGCTGTCAAAAAAATATATATAAAAAGCTATGAAAGAAAATATAGAACAAGAGCAAGATTCAAACACAATAGACATTCTTTAATGGCTTTTTTGTTATGCCAGTGTCGTGGTATACAAGCAAGTTACGGAAGTTATTCCTTTTTTGTGTTATAAACAAAAAGGGGGCATTATTTATTTATTTTAAAAGTTCCTAATTTTTTTTTGTGGAAAACATTTTTACATAGTGTTTCTTTGTATCAAAAATCTTTTACTGTGTAGTTACTAACCCTGCCCACAAGGATTCCAGTAAGTAAGATTATCTGTTAAAGAAGTTCTTTTTAGAAACATGCCTACAATCAGGATTAAGGGGGTGTATTTTTTTCACCACTTATAAAAATTTGTATTGTTTTTGGGCACAAATTTTAAATGGATGAAATGTCATCCATGGTAAACAAATTCGTGTTTTTTCTATCCATGGTAATTCATCTTTCATGGTGGATTTTTTCTGCTAAATTATCCCCATGGGTAATGTTCCCTTTATGGTAATCTACCCCTAAATGGCCGAAAAAAAATTAACAGACACAGATCTAAAAAAGTTGGTGGCCACAAGCAATGGTATGCAATTCGACAAAAAATAAAAGAAAATAAAATTAAAGCACATATAGAGAAAATATTTAAAAAAAATGCCGTCCCAGCCAATCACGAAAATACAGGAGACAATGCAAGGGTGAGATAAAGTTGGTTAAAGGGCCAGTGGAATGCGAGTCAGAGCCTAGAGATAAATTGACTGTGGTAAAGGTACTTATTTCTTGATGGTGACTTTTATTTTATAGAAATAACCGGTTAGCGAAACCTTAAAATAAAATCAATTTCTATAGATATGATCTTGTTATATTCTTCTTTCTATCTAAAACCCTTAAATGTTTGAATTATAAAATAACTTCTCTAATGGGACTATAACCCATGTATGGCTTTTGATATGTACGATTAAAACCATGCACCTATTTACGCTATTTAAAACATTCAACACACATGTATGCCAGGAGTCGTTCTTTGCCTTGCATGCTAGTAATGCATAGAGGTTAAAGGCCTCATCAAATACAATTCCTATATAAAGAATTACAGACAAGTCATCTTGCTGTCAGAAAAGACAGATGAATAGAAAATAAAAAAGAAGCAACGGGAGACGAAATATTCTGAGCATCACGAAAGTGAAAAAACTACACCTGCAGCAGCGCATGACATCAATACTTTAAAGAAGACTGTTTAGGATGAAGAAGATAAAGATAAAGTAAGATACTGATAAACATAACAATTTGATTGTCGCGTTCTTACAAGCAAAAGCGATATACGAGAAAGCCCAGATAAAAAAAGTACCAAACCGCGTATATACTCATTGAAAGAATTTGCAATGCATTCGAACAAGAACGACATTTTTTTACAAAATGTGACGCATGAATTTGTAACAGAATCGATGAAATTACCATATGCTAAGGCTGGTTAACTCTACGCTACGTTTCTTCATTTTTAAGTAAAGTAGAGTTTTTTGTAAACAATGAGTAAAGTAGCCAGTTTCTACTCGAACTCACTTTTACTTACTTTTACTACTCTTTACTCAAAACCAGGCGTAAGAAAAGTGGAGAAAATGCCCAAAATTCCCTAAATACTTATAAACATAATTTTTTGTTTTAGGTACACAGATCCAATCTATGAAACAACAGCCGGAAACGGCCAAATAGTGTTATTTAATGTGTTTGTGTGTAGTAAGTTTTGTAAATTTACAAATAACCTGGCCTGAGAAATGTTCGAAAATAGCCGAAATCTTAAAAAATATACAAAATAGTCGTATGTCAGTTTTCAGGAAAGAAATTGTGTGTGTCCCAAGTAAATTTAATAATACACGAGAGTTAGAAAAAATTACAAAAATTTTTTAATACGTATGATGAACATGCGCCATGCTAAAATATATTGATTTTTGTATTTATCGTATCTTTTTATTGCGGGCTAAATTTTTCGCTATTTATTATAAAAGGGCTTAAGATATAGAAAGAAGCCGCTTACTGATGAAGAACATTACAAAAAAACCCAAAAAATAATATATGTTTAAAAAATGTAATGTACAAAATGTAAATAAATTTTAATAACAACAAATGCAGCAAAATATAACTATGAATCTTTTTTTTGTATAGTTTTTTGCGTTAAGCGAAATTTTTTCCCTTTAGATTTTTTTAATCCACATAAAATAATAAAGTAAAAAAAATACCTAATCAAAAAAAAATTGGTTGCGTAAAATTGTATTTGTTTAACCTGGCACTCTTTTCTGATAATTTTTGTATAAATAGATTTGTCAAAAATTTACACAAGATCCCGCAATGGGAATAGTGGCATAAAAGATAGATAAAATCACTTTTTTTGGCTTTAAATACAAATTGAATAGTCTATCAGAATTTTAATCTATTTTGCTTTTCAACAAGTAGGATTTACAATGTTAAATGTATTTTTAAGTTTTTTTTGCGTAAGCAATACGAACTGCAGCTAATTATGCGCAAAACAACTTTTATTGCATTTATTTTATAAACTTATTTTCCTCGTGGTTTTTTTTGACCATAATTAAACAGTTCAAAGTCCTTTTTTATTGTTTAGTTGGTTATAGAAAGAATAAAGAGCTTCAGACTAGCATAAAAAATGTACAAATCATCATTAAAATAAAAAAAAAACTGCTTTTAAATTTTTTAATTGAGAATTGCCTCAAAATCTAAGAAAACAAAGTCAAAAAAAGTACTCGACTTCCCAAATTAGAGATATTTGGATGTTCCACCTTTTTTTCCCAGATTTCTTAGGCCTGCTCATAACTCATAATAAAAGTGCCAAGTTTTTTTATACGGTGCCGATTACAATCTTTTTAAACCGCTCAATAAAATTTAGCGAAAATTTTATGTTAATCACTAGGGCCGGTTTTTTAACCGGCAACCGACTTTTTCTAAAATTGCCGACTTTTTATGTCCAAAAATCCCTTCCAAGCGCAAAAAAATTGTTGCAAAACATGCTATAAATACGTTTTTACTATAAGGGACACGCATTAAAAAATCGGTAAATACACATAAAGACAAAAAAAACAATAAACCACTTTTATGCACATATTAAAGACAAAATAAATAACACAAATATACAACTTATAACAAACTACGCAATAAAATAGTGGAAATAGTTCAACAATATGAATTTCTCGTATGTATTTCTTTTATAAATTAGAAAAATGTTAAAAAACTGTATTTCCTTGCATTCATGTTAATTAAAGGACATACAAATTACAAAAAAAAGGCTTTCGAACAAGTAAAAGTTAAAAGTTTGTGTAAAAAACTATTAATAGATGATAAACAATTATCAATTTTATAATCGTAAACCGAAAAATCTATAAATAAAAAAAATAGATTTAAGATAAAAAACTGTCTTTTTTAGAAAGAAGAAAAACTCTAAATAGTTTAAAGCAGATAGTGTAGCTTTTTTTAGATTGGTTGGCAAATATTGACTATGAAGTTTTTTTTTTAAGTAAACATTTTGAGTTTAAAGAATTGTTATTTAAACAAATAATGGTTCGGTAAGCATTTTTTTGACTTAAAATACGCAAAATACCACAAATTACATTGCAGAAACATTTTCTGTCTCGTTTTTTTTGCCAATTTTTTTGCCGATTTTTGTGCCGATTTTTTGATGCTAAAATGACGATTTTGCCGATCAAAATACCGGCTCTATTAATCACTATAAAACTTTTTGTACCTGGACTTTTTTTGTGTCAATTCATATTTATAAACACAAAAAGACCGGGTAAAATTATTAGCCGTATATATCTGATATTATTTTTCAAGAGTTTTTACACCCTCTTATACGGCTACCTTTCAGCCAATTCATATCTGTGCTTATCTTTGAGGACTTGGGTGACGTTCATTGTATGGATGTCCCCAAAGAAAAACGACTGAAAAGTGGATTTTTTAATTTTATAATAAATTTTATTAGATAATTCTAATCATGGGTATAATAAGCGAGCTGTAATAATAATAAAAAAAAATACCTAACAACCTCACGAGCTATTTTTAAACTGTTCTTTTATGATATTAATTACATTCGAGGTTGTTATTTTTTATATGCCAAAAGTAAAAATACGATATATTTTTATCAATAAAACAATGGGTGCGTATTTTTATACTTGCAGGTATTCGCTTGCTTTTTGTCGGTATAAAACAAAATTTTACCTATTGGTATTGTGTTTTCAAAACCACAGGTAGTCATCACCCGAGATAAAAAAATTACAACAAAGAGGTAAAAATGTAATATAAACTCGCCTTGTCAAAAAAACCCCACTGATAAAAAAAATTACTTTTTTTTTTATTTGGGAGGGTTTTTACAAAAAGCCATAGGTAAAAAAATTACACAAAATGTAAAAATAAAATAGTCATGGTAAAATAAAAAAGTCTAAATCAGAAGATAAAGTGCCCACAGTAGAAAAAAAGCCCCCCATTAGTATTTTATTTATTTATTAACGAATGGTAGATGATAGGAATATAAAATACATATATATTGATATTTAATGATTATTGTTATGCGAGTGTATAAGCAGCACGTTTTTGTGACTTGTAAGACAGAATGAATTTATTAATTTAAATTTTTTATACTCAAAAGGATAGGATTTTTTACTCGAACAATACTTTTGCCTTCAAAAGGAATAAAAAATACCAGTTATAGAAATTTTATTGATTTTTTAAACATACAACGTATAAAAAAATTAAACTAGATATTACCTGGATTATTTTAAGATCTTCTTGGTGTGCTAATTTTGCTTTTTTTCGTTCAATTTGTCCAAAATAAATCTAGTTTTTTCACCTTTGAGTACTCATGAGCAGAGTAGAGTGCCCATCCTGTAAAAATGAGTTGAGAGAGAGTTGTCGTGTTTTCTCTACTCTACTCATGAATGCCCAGCCATACCATATGCCTTGAGTACGTTAATGAATTATCAATTGTTAAAGAAGAGATTGTTGAAATAATAAATAGTAATGCTTACATATTTAAAATGTTGCAAAGAATGAATGATAAATAAAATCCAAAAAAATTAACATATAGTAAAAAATAGTAAAAAATATAATAAATAATAAAAAAATAAATAATAAAAATATAATAATAAAAATGTATAAACAATGTAAAAAAAAAAAAAATTCATAAATTATTACAAATAGTTACAGCTAAGTTATTTTTCTTACAATCGCTATAAAAATCATAAAGGTAAAGTACGGAATTGTCACTAAAACAAAAAAAAACATGGTAATTTTTTCCTATAATTAAAATTTGAAGTAAAAAAAAAAATTATAATCGTTTTATATAAAAATTTATCGATAAAATAAACTAAAAATGGGTTTCGATCACATAATAACTATCTACATTTTTCCTTATTTTTTTAAATCAATTAATATATTGTGTATCGATAAACACGCAATAAATGTATCTCGATAAAATTCTTTGTCATCATTGATATGTAAACCATCAAATTTTCTTAGTTTTTTAGCGCATATAACGCATGTAATCTTCGCTCTTTGAATACACAATATTTTGTGCAGCATTATATCATGGTCGGCGGCAGCAGATTTGATTGCTGTTAATAATGTTGGGCTGCTTAAAAAAGCACTATCGATATTATATGGTAAACAAACGGTATATCGTTGCATAAAGTCAACAAGATTACTTATTATAAACAAAAATTAATCATGGAAGACTCTGAATACCGGGCTGTAAAAGCATCTAATTTTGCCTCGCTAATCACTTTCTAACAAATAGTTCACCGAATAATGGGAATTCCGGTTTATAAAGCGTTTTGGGTGTACAATTTGGGTTTGAATCCGGACATGTGTGCCTTTTATGGCAACTTATGTTCCTTGAATATCTGAATACTCTTGCCAACCAGCAGAAAGAGTTTCATATTCATCATGTGCTGACAGAAATACAAACTCTTCCATTATAAAAAAATAAACGACTTATATATTAAATCGTTTTCCGATATAGGTTGTAGAACGACTTAACCGACTTTTCATGTCTCTACCGGTTTTATTTCAAGAAGTAAAATACAAAAACGAAGAAGATATTCTTCTTAAATACCTGTAGTAATGTTGCTAGTTTTCGGCCTTAGTAATCTAAGTGATTATTAAAATTATTTTGCGATAATTATAAGACCTGATTTTATTGAATACGAAGTAAATCTAATACAGTCTGTGTTCTCCACTCGTATGAGACACCATAACTTTGTCTTTTGTCTTAATATTAGAAAATTAGGAGACTGATCAATATATCCTTGTCATCATCATCTGAAAACAAATCTAAATACTTTGCTATGACCATCTAGGACTGGACTTTTTTGCATATTACCTGCAAAAAAAAGGGAACCAAATGTAAACCAAATGTGAAGAGGAAGGAATCTTACTATCCATGTGACAAAAGCTACATATAAGGTACTCTATGTAATTATCATGCCCTTATAATCAGTAGATTTTTGTTTATATAGTCTTTTTTAATGGAATAGTTCTTATTTATAAATCTTTATATTTGATTATTAAACATAAATATATTAACCAAACAAACCAATTGTATAAGTAGTTTTATTGTAACCATTAGACAGCTCGGATGTAGCCGGTAACCGATTTAATCCCTTTATATGCTTAAAACATTATGCTGCAAAGGATGGTTTCTCTCAATAAAAATGACTACTTTATACAAAACCCAATGAACAACTGTAAATCAGTTGTAATCTATTTAGTTTTTAGTAAAGTTTAATATGGCGTAGCCTACAAATTATTAAAGAATCCATAGCAGTTCAAATAAAGAAAGAAATTACTTTGTGTCATACTGTACCAATATGAAGCATCTGTTTTGTATTTTTAGATTTACTTATACATTTTGTCTGTACTTTGCATATTATGCAGTTGTCGTCATATGTTAAATATAAAATAAGAAGAGAAAGAAAGCTAAAAATAAAATTAAACAGCAATATTGTTTACTTATTATATTTAAATACATATATGCTTTGTAAAACTGTTTTTCTGTGTATGTATTATAGTTTGCTCGATCTGGAAAATTGTTTTGCGAAATTTTGCAGGCCTGCAAAATTCGGTTGCAAAATTTGAAGAAATACAAAAAAATAAAATTTCAGATGTAGCGACTTAGAAATAAATTATTTCGAGTAATGTTATATTTTTTACAACTTTGTGTTTCGGCATCTGCAAAAAAGTCCGGTCCTTAATGACCATACAAGGGTAAAAAATAAATTTAAATAAAAACACCATCTATGAAAAAATACACGGGGGTTTTTTCTCCATGGTAATAAAAAAATTGTCCATGGATAAAGTTTAAATTCATCATGGTGAAAAAAATACACATTCTAGGACCCACTATATAATAGCGTTGCACTGCACATAAAATTTAAGCTCAAAACAATGCTTTTGTGCAGGTAAGCCATGGGTAAAACGCAAAGCGTATTGTTGACAGCTTTAAAGTCTACTTGAACATGAACATATAGTAAAAAGTATACAAAATGCATAGAAAACGTTTAGAAAATACCTTTACGACTGTAATCATCGTTTACAAACGCCGCAAAAAATTTCATGAAGTGGGGTTATAGCCATTACTTAAGACAGTAAAAATATTTGTAATAAATTATTATTTTTACCCCTTCTACATTAGCAAAATGGCAAATCAAAAGTATCTTACAATACAGATAAAACTTTAAATTTGTAAGAGAGTATATTATAAATAAAGCTGTATTTTTTTGTATAACATTTTATTTATGTTTACTTGGTATGTATGCCGTACTCCGTTTTTTGATCAAAAGCATTATGTATATTTTACCCTTAGTTTTATTTTGTTGCATTTTTGTTGTTCTTGTTATTTTGTTGAGATTTTATTTTAATTCCATTTGCGGCACGTTTTAATAATTTTTTATTGGTGATTTCGGCTGTCATATTATAAGCAGTATTTTTCTATATAAACAATTATCGGGTTTGTTTTCAAAACGCGTATCTTTTTAGTTAAAATTCTTTTTTTCTAACTTAAAAATTTTTCATAAACAAAACTTTAAAATAATACGCAGTAAACTATTAACCACGTATTTAATTCAGCCAGTTTGGTATTTTTCCAAAACAATATATTAAGCTTGTTTTGTGTAAAATTCATTTTTCTTTTTATCGAGGGAAAGACAGAAGTCATTTTATAAGAACTTTGGTATTGCTATGTAATTATTTGTTTTTGTTTTTGCAAAACAAACGTTACAATAAAATGTAAAATTATACGTACAGAGGCGGTTAGTTTTTTTATGTAGTATTGTTTTTTTTGCAAATTCTTTGCTGGTAAACCGTATTTTTGTATATATAGAAGTTCCTTATATCTTAACATTGACGTACTCCTGCTTGTTTATGCCAATTGCATATTTTTGCATTTTGTTTTATACATTTTATGACGATTAGACATCTGTTAATTTTAAATAACTTTTAAAATGAATTTATGTATTGTTTCAATGGGAAAGTTGTGTTATTTGATTTGTTGC
The DNA here is from genome assembly GCA_034694785.1 of Agrenia bidenticulata. Classification (NCBI taxonomy): domain Eukaryota; kingdom Metazoa; phylum Arthropoda; class Collembola; order Entomobryomorpha; family Isotomidae; genus Agrenia; species Agrenia bidenticulata. Next base: position 4,016 of record JAQFYM010003536.1, on the reverse strand, counting down.
TAATATTTATTTTGAACTTTGGTTTGCGCTTGTATACAAAACTGGGGTCGTTATCTTATATCAGTTGGACCGTGGTTATATTCGTAAAGTTTTTTTTAAATTAAAAAAAAAAAAGTAAAATGTACCGAAAAATAAATGTTATTACATAAATATTTTTTTTGTGGTGTACGCGATTTTAAAAATAAAGTAAAATAAAAAAAAGGTTACTTATGGTTAGAGACGGTAGTTACAATAGGAATACAGCCAAAAAAACAAGTAAAAACGTTTTTTACATGTCAAAACGTTTTTTACATGTAAAAATCTAGTAAGCATAGTGTTGCAGTAAAAATTGCGTAATATAACATAAAAGATTGTAAAAATTGGAAATATAAAATTTTCATTGTATATAAAACGATATTACCATTCCTATACAAAAAGCGTTGCCATTTTAAGTTTTGTTGCGAATTCCAATTTTTATGAATAGCAAATACAGATTAAACTGGTTTTTAAACAAAAAATATTACCCAAACTAGGGATTTTTTAGTTGTTTTACCATTTCTTTTCTAGGTCATCAAGATCACGCAATAAAATGCCAGTGATTCGCAATATTAACTACAAGAGAGAATATATACGCAACAAAGTAAAAACCATGATAATGGGAATTATAAAAATGGCGTATATTTCTGCAACCTCATTAACTAGACTTTACAGCCATGCTATAACACCAAAGAATATTAAACGGATCAACGTGCTTTAAAATATGAAAAAAACTCTCGTTGATCAAAGACAAAGCCTAAAAAATTGTTCATTGCATATTCGTTCTTTTTTTTTTTGCATTTCCATAGTTAAAATAATTTATCATTTAGCATCTATTTTTACGATCTCATGAAAGCTAGTATTTTAACATATAAGTGCAACAAAAACCCACAAAAAAAAAGACAGCAATCATATGGAAATCTTCAATAAAGAGCTAGTAGATTTAGTGTGTAGAGAATGTATATTTATGTCAGAGTTGCCGGTTTAACTTTAGTTTTGTATATGAAAAGCACAAAAAAAAATAGATGCTAATTATGCAATAAAAAATAGTTTTTGTTAGGAATTTGTAAAACCATATTTTACATGCATTTTGAATGTGGCGGTAGCGCTGATTAATAAAATAAAACCGTTTGGTTATAAAATTCGATTAAATACAGTCCTTTAAAAATGCTGCTCAAGCGAATCAAGTCCCCTAGTAGTATGTTAGAAAGGTATAAAACAGCCGGCAGTACTTGCAAACATTTTTCCGTGATAAAACAGCGCAAAAAACAATATTATACAAATCTACAAAGGTTGCCTTTGTTTGCTTTTATAGCTAAAATATATCAGAAAGGCCTATTGTTCGTGTTTTAATACTTAATGTCGTTTTTATTTTCATTGCCGCTAAAAATTGTATGTTTTATATGAGCTTATTTTTGGTATATTTCCTTATTGCACATCATTTCTGTGTTTATTCTAAATTACTAAAATATCAGGAATAAAAAAACATTTGCAACTCGTCATAATAAAAGGAAAATTGCCAGTGCTTTGGAACAAAAAAAACAAGCTTATTATACTCACTCTATCCAGGCATAGGCAGTATTTTTTGATACGAGGGGGTTTTGTGAAATGCATAAAAAAATATGAACTTCGTGAATCATTGATCAAAAAATATTTTAATCATGTTTAGATAAAAAGATACTCAAAAGAGACGAGATGTTTATGTTGTCATGTCGTACCATAATAGAGACCTCCGCACTTATAAATTTGTGGCGTACCCAAAAAAAGCAGAATCGAAGGGGAGGTTGCCCTATCGTACTCCTCCACCCAACTGTTTACGCCGTTGGTTTTTATTGCAGCTTAGTTTTTGCAAATTTGCCTTTGTTGATCCTTGCATTAGTCGTTTAAAGAGGCAAGTGTGCTATACTGCCTAGTGGCCCTTTTCCACAACTTTGTAAATGATAAACAAATGATTTGTAAGCAAATGCAGTGCAAATGTTTTTTGTACTACAAGCGGAAATCTGTTTTAGTTTTAGTATGTTTTTACACAGCTTTATTTGTATTTATTTAAGCTATTGAAGATTTTACATGGGTATGTAGTATAAAAAAAATTAGCATGCATGTTTTTTTATTTATAGTTTTTATTACTAAATCAGTTTATATTTTATACAACACGTTAGGTAGAATGTAAAAAAAAATACAACAACATGTGCGCTGTTTTTTTGGTTTTTTTTTTGAAAAAAAAGAGGCTTATTGTTGTTGTTTCTGGAGCTTAAACATCAAATTACATCGTTAAAAATATACAAGTTCAGAGCAAGGAATTTTTTGTAAGTTTTTGTTTAATGCATTGTACACGCGTTAAAAAATTGAAATATACTAAACTAGATTTACGTGCGTTTACTGTTTACTACACGAGGCTATATTATCAAATAAGAATTTTTTTATTTATAAAACAAACGTCTGTAGTTTACTAATTTTATGATTTATATATTGTAAAACTATATAACATAAAAAAACAGGGATAATCTACAAAACAGTGGAGTAACCAGAATTTTTTGTAAGGCGGGGCCAGAAAAAAAAATTGCGCAAAAGAAAAAAAATATATTTAAGGCTTTTTTGTAAAAAAATTTGAAAACGTTTATAAAATATACTTTTAATAAAAAATAATTTTTGTATGTTGTGACGCCCTAAAAAAAGACTATCCTCTAAAACAGGCTACAATTTTTTTAAAGGGGGGGTAACCCCCTGCCCCCCTCCCCTGGATACGCCACTGCTGCAAACATACAAAACGTAAATTAGCATCTGTATATATATTTTAAGAAATTCTAGTTATACGCGTCAGGGTACATTAACTTTTGGTCCCTGTATGCCGTATTTTATTCACATTTTGTACAACATGGAAAAGTAAGTGTATACTCGGGTACCAAAATCAGGTTTTATTGCCGTTTTAAATATATGGCGCAATTTGTTCAGCGATAATAAACAAACGTAAGCACTGTAAAAAAGTCGTTTTTAAGTTGATACAATTGCATAATAGGGTTATTTATATCGGGTCTATATTGAACGCAATATAACATAAAACTTTTTTGTAGATTGTTTATATTTTAATAGAGACATTTTATATTGAGTAGTATACACAACGGTACCGAAACAATTTTTTTTTTGCTATCCGTACATTTTTTGTAATTTATGTTTTATGCAGATCTAGCCTCCTGTTTGATTTTAATAATATTGTATTTTTTGTACATAGCTTTTTTTTTGAAGACGCCATAAAAATAAGCATCATATAAAATAAGATATATATTTCTTTACAAATGACATTTTGTAGATATATAGTACTTACAAATGACATTTTTGTAGATAATATTTGTATGTAAGTATATAAAAAAGACTTTATACTATAAAATTTATTTTGATTATACTATAGTATTCTACGTAATGCTGTTAAAAAAATTTATGCGTTGAAACTATTAACTAAGTCATAGACAAGAAACACTCTTTTTTTGTACATTTTTACTTCGTTGATTTATACCGTAATTTATTGAATTAAAATACGACAATTGTTAAAAGACATTTTGTGTACAGATGCTGAAAACCATTTTATTCATTAATCGATTGTACAAAAAAAAAACTCTAATTTTAAAGTTTGACATACCCTTGATTCTAGTGTATAATTTATATAAATGTAGCAAAAATTAAAAATAAATAATATGAAACCGCAATTTTACAAAAAAAAGATAAATTATATTATAAATAGGTAAAATCCTTTTTATCTCTTGTTGTCATAGTGTATTCATATTTGCCACTACAGCTTAATTTTTTTTTGCTATATTTTTTTTCGTTCCAATTTAGTTTTATATGATCAGAGGCTCCGTTAGAAATTTGAGGCCCTATACAATTTATTTTCTAGGGCCTTTTAGCACCTGGCAAAAAAACAAAAATGGATTTTTTTTATATTATTTAAGTCGTGTCTCTTTCGGCAAATAAACATGTATGCCCGCGCCCGTTTTTACAAATAAATA
>JAQFYM010003535.1:0-18349 GCA_034694785.1 Agrenia bidenticulata | reverse complement strand
CCCCCCCTAGAAAAAAAAAAACGTAGCCTGAATTTAAGGGGTGGTCTTTTTTTGGGGCCTCAAAATATGCGAAAAAATTTTTTTTTTAAATTTGCATTTTTTAGAAATTCCAAAAAATTTTTTGCAAAAATAAAAAAATAAATTTTTTGTCGTTCTAGCTCATTTATTTTTTTGTGCCCCCTCCTAAAAAAATCCTGGCTACGCCACTGGTTCGATAGGCCCCTGTAGCATAAGACGGCATTTGGGTTATGGCCTTATGATGATGATAATGGTGTTGGGAGACATCCTGTTGGTAGATTAGACGACATATATATCCTAAGGGTAGTTGGGTGAGCTTAAGTGCCCTGCATTGCTATAAAACTGGGGTGTAAGCAGTGGACAATACATATTGCTGTATTGACTTAATTGCAGGATATCTTGATGCGTTGCAATTTTTCCGTTCGCCTCCATGCCGGTCGGTCGACCTCCAAATAGATTTGCTGTATACGAATCGACCGGTGTCACTTGGTTACTTAGTTCACTTGTACTACTATTCGCTTCCTTAGATTTTGGACTTATGATCTGCCTCATTACGGTGCTTAAAGAATTGTTTGACCCAGATTCTGAGTTGTTCTTCATTTTTAGGGGTAATTGCATGTTTCTTTTTATAAAGTGAAATGGGTAGATGCGAAAAATCTTGAAAAGCAACGAGTATCGCTCAGTAATACTTAAAAAGGTGATTAATATACAAGCAGTAATAAATGGTAACTACGACGGCTTTTAGATCCCCTTTGTTGTTTTATTATGCAATATCAGTGCAAAACAGGCATAGTCTTTTGCCACTATACCGAATGACCCAAAGCACTACAAAAGGCCATGATGTATTTAAAAATTGGTGGTAAGCTCATACAAGTGAGACAAGAGACAGCTTATAGGCTGGACAGATTGTTTTGGCAACTGTAATTTAAAAATCTTTTTGTTCCGTGTGTCAAAAAAATCATGGAAAATGTAAAATAAGCGGCAAAAAAATCAAAATTAAAAAGATTTGCCCTTTGAAATTTTCATTTTGAATTAAAAACTTATTTTAAATCACTTCTAAAAATGTTTCAAGATACAATAATTATTTTTAAAACCCGCTGCCAAAAAATAAGTTTTGTACTTTTTAAATAATATTTTGGTTTCAAATAACTTTTATTTCAAAAAAAAAAAACATTTTGCAAATGTTTAGATTTTATTAAAAAATTCTTCATCTCCACATATAAATACCTTCCAAAATAATATCTTGAAGACAAAAATTTTGTATCGCAATGCAAACACTAAAACAAATAACATACAACAAAATACAATAGCATGCAAAACGACAAATTAGTCATATATTTATATACTTATATAAATACTATATTTTAGTATAACTTTTTTATACAATAAATGATGATTATGTTCAATATTTGCTTTATACTTCTAGATAATTAATAGATTTTACATAGTGTATAATATTATAAAAATATTAGGTCTTAAAATTAGAATTTCGCTATTTTTTTTAATTTATTTATTGTTAATTGGCAAAAATTTTTTACAATTTTCTAATTTCTGTCAAAGAGTATTAATAAAACTATTACTGATATCAAATAAAAACTCTAGTATGTAAAACTAAAACTTACATATAGCATAAGTATTTTTATTCGTATATACTAAGAACTTCATTTCACATCACTTTTAGTTGTGCAAACAAATCAAATATTAAATTTAAAATATTTTTGCAAAATAAATTGTTTTTCTTGTTGAAACAGTTATTTTACTATAGTCATAGTTTTTCAATATAGTTTTTTAAGCGATTATCGTAGTTTTTTGATTTATGCTTTATTAATTTTTTTTACAACATATTGAAACTATTGCAATAATTGTGGAAATGAGAAAACAGTGCGTCACAAGTTTATTTTAATAAAATAATCGGAAGCCGTGTTTTATTTTGATACATATTATAAAGATACCAAATGTATTAATTGTAAGTTTTTTATTTATTTGTTATTTTTACTCGTAATTTACTTTCAGCTTTTCTATTCGTGCTTTTTTATTTTTTCCTTATGCTCTTATTTTTTCATTTATTAATCTCGCAGTGGGTCTGTTCTTATTTGACACTTTCCCATAATTTTTTTCCTTTTTGCGTAAATTTAAACACATCAGTATAAATAATTGATTTTTAGTTTGCATCAAACCATTTCCACCCCCTAACTCTGTTGCCGGAAATTCATTTCCCGCCTAGTTTTTCCTCCTCTTATTCCAATTTTGGGGTTGCATTTTTTTCCTAAATTGGCCCGTTTTTATTACACCTTTACTGAAGAGAATTATTTGCATTCACGTATCATTTAAAATTAATATTGCATATGTTTTGTCATTTCTTAACATAATATTTTAGATTGAAAGAAGTAAAGCATTCAAAGTATTAGAATGACAGTTATATCCGAATACACAAATAATATAAAAAACTGAAACTATAAAAACATCTATTAGGATTTAATAAATTGTATATTACCAGAAAAAAATTAGTATTCTAAAAAAAAAAACAAAATAAAATATTTTTTCATAGATAACAAGACCTTTTGCAAAAAAAAAAAAAACAAAATGTCATAAGCCTACAGACAGTAGAACGCATGCAATTTTTAAGTTGAATCCATCGTTTCATATTATACAATGTATAAAAGTTTCTTTCAGAAAATTTTTTTTATAAGAATTAAATAAAAGATCATACACTTTGTAAATATTCAACTTTTTTTTTTGTATAATAGAAATTTAGTACGAACAACACAAATTTTGAGCTCTTCAAATTCGTATTTTATATAAAAGCAATTGGTTGCTTATAACCTATCATAAAAAAATGTACAAACGTAGTTTGAAGTAACTTACTATAGCTAGCACGATATACACAAATTTTTTGTGACGCATAATTTACGAACCCATATAACAATCAATTTCTTAGTTGTAAAAAGCTTATGATCCTTTTCGTGTTTTGTATATAATCTTTTTATTTTTTTTCACCTTAACATAATCCTATGATCTTACCGTAACTTCTTTTTTGTCTATGTATTCTTAAATCACTATAAGGCTTGAACGTTTCCTGATTTACACTCTTTATCTAATATATTATTACAGATAATGACACAATATATGCAAATTCTATTTTTTGTGATGCGTGAAGGTTTAATACCCTTTTCCTTATGGATTTTTATTATCTTGCAAAACTTGTAGAGATCCATTGTTTTTGTTTTGTAATTTAATGGTGTGTATCTACAGAAAGTAATTCCGGGATTCGTGATTATTAAATATGGGGTTTTTCGGGATTATTTAAATGCTGAATCCTGGAATTATCTTTTTTTTCAGGTTTATATATTTTTTTTTTCTTCACCTTTATAATTTTATTAATATATTATAAACATTAGAGACAGGTCATTGCACGCAAAGATCTGAATGAATGCGCTTATTTGCTAGATTAAGGTTATCTTTGAGTATGAAAACTCTATAAGAAGGCGCGTGATTCTGAAATATTGTTTTTTTTTTGTAGTGAAAGCATATATACTCGGGTTGTAATCCTAGGTTCATAAATTATGATAATTATTTTGTTACACATGCAAATTTACCACAAACAAAATTTTAAGCGACTTTATTATACAGAATAAAATATTTTACAATAATGGTAAATGTATTACACCTTAAAAATACCATAATTTCTACGAATTTTGCAGATTCAGCTTTTTTATAGCTATCGTCGTCATTAGCATATATACCTTAACCCTTTTGCAGTAAACACCGTGTAATTTTGTAACTTTGAAATTTTTTTTATATATTGGACTCTTTGCAAAAAAAATTTACTTATTAGACATTTTTAAGCAACAAAAATATGCATGCGTAAATATGTATATGAATCTGATATATATTCTCGGCATTGAAAGAAAAAAATTAAAAAAAAATAATATTCCAAGCATTAAGTATATAGTTATTGTTGTCAAAAGACAAAGTTTGCCACTTTAAAGACATTTTATATCGATAAAATATAACAATAACAAGCGATCGTATTCAACGAACTATAAAAAATCTTTCATATCTTTTAAATGGCTTCTCGGACGATTATCGCTAAACTTATTACTAATAAGGTAGCACTGGTGTGCAGAAGTACTTTGGTCTGGACATGTAGTGTATTTTAGCAAATTTTTATAGTATTAAATAATCCCGAATAATCTCGAGTTAGTCTCGGGATCCCGGGATTATAATTTTTACAATCGTGAATCCCGAAAGAAATAATTTTTCTGCGATTTTACTACCCCTGTGTGTATCTTTTATGTCGCAAAACAAAGGGTATGTATTTATGCCCAATTCAAAATTAGGGTTTATATTCTGTTAACTCTTCTATATTTAAATGCATTTAAAGCATAAAAAAAGAAAAAATGTTTAATTATATTTTAAAGTTATTGCTGAATAGACACTAAATACTCTCATGCCTAGATCGGCAGCTATTTTTTTTTCGTCGGTAAATATTGTCAATGAAATTGTGATTTGCCTAACTTTTTTTACAGATAGAATTTACACTTTTTGAAATATTATCATCTGGCAAAAAAATACACTCATTTACATAAATCATTATTGTTCTAGCAAGTCAGCTCGTGGTTTACTTGCAACGCAAGTAATTTATTAATGCATAATTCGTTTAATAATGCCTAATATATACTAAAAAAAATCAATGATACCGCAAAAAGAAACTATATACTTTTTGCAAATAATTATAGCATAAAAGCAATAAACTTGCCGCAAATACAAAATTCAAATATAAACGGTCTTATCGTGCAAAAAAAGTATTTTAAAGCAAAACAGCACTATCGCACCCCTTGTCATTTACGAGGACATAAGATGCAATTCTAGGCATAGTATAACTGAATACAAATTCTTAAAATATAAAAAATGTAAATTACTTTGCGTATATCTAGCCAGTAAATATTATTTAACATTATTCTCGCTTAAAAAAACAAATCAGCCAGTACAAGATCAAAACATGTGTATAGTTTGTATTGGAAAAATTAGGTAAACTGTGATATTCTAAAAATCACAGACTAATGCACCGAATTTATATAACTGTTTGTTTTATTACTGTTTAAAGATCAACAATTGTACACACCCTGTAATAACACTTAAAAAATATGGGGTAAACCTTATTTTTCACATTTGAACCCGGCCGGGAATTTGGGTTTATAAGTTTAAACGTTTTTTGCGTTTTTTTGCGAAAAGTCAAAAAAAAATTTAATTTATGCATTCCGCCTGAACAAAAAGCCACCATGACCTGGATCTAAACAAATGTAAGAGAACTAACCCAGATACCTCTTTAGCTAATATTTTTTCTAGAAAAGTAGAAAAATATGGCAAACAAAAATTCAGAATTACCTTTTAAATATCTGATGTTAATTATTTTAACGTAAAGTTTTGCTGTTCTATTTCTTTTACTTTTTCATGACGTTCTTTGCCATATTTTTTTTTAATATATGTGAAAAAAGGCATTACTTATTTATCTTTATGGGTGTACTCAAGATGTCTAATTTGACATATAACAGGGTTTTTTTTTCAATTCTTTAAACCTCTAGAAATAAAATCGACACAATGTTCAATGCAAAAAAATATATTAATGTAACATTTCCTAGGTTCTAGAATCTGTCACTATAATTATATTTTTAATTATTTTATAAACAAGTATTATCTCTTATAAAAATTCCATTGTATTGATTTAAGTATGAACGGCTGTCTTTATGGCTTTTGATGACGCGAAAAAGTATTAATTTTACCAAAAATTGACAGTATTTATTATTTTATTATTTTTTATTTAATCTTTATACTTTTTCTTAATATTATTTCTTATATGGATGTCTATACAAAGCCCAAAACCTAATTTTATTTTGTTCATTTTTAGTTGACTTAGCCCGATTTTATGTCAATTCTACCTACGACAAACTTACTTTACAAGTAAGCAGCATTACAAAGTTAAATATATTCTAAATGTTTTATCCAGAACTATATCACCTGTTTGTTTGTATACCAAAAAGCTTGTTATGTACAGTATTTGTACCAACATGCTTCTAACGAGTTGTCACGAAACCTTGACTTAGCCTAAAAAAAGGAACAACTCGCCAAAAACATGCCGACTCAAGATAGCGTAAGTATTTATTCTCATACATCTGTGCCCTCAACCAAAACTAGGCTATGCGATCCGTTTTGATTACGAGCCGGATCTGGTTTCTATACGGATCATTTTTTTTATCAATTTTTAAATCATTGAGTCGATCATGATCCATTTTAACAAAATCATTACAAAAAATACTTAAAATTTTTTTTTGCATGCTAATCAGCATATTTATACCTTTTTGTGTTTTTCAAATTACACAGATGCTAGAAAAATTATATATTTATACGCATAATAGTGTGTTATTTTATAAAACATATATCTTTTCCTTTTTTTTAGTTAAAATTCAAAAATAAGAAAAATAATGTTCATTTGCTTTTTTTTGTACATTAGAGAACAGAAAATCGTAACAAAAACAAACTTTTCAGTACGCATTTTTTTTTAAAGCAAAACAAAAACTTGACATTAGGGGAAAACATTTTTATAAAATTAAAAAAATATATTATAAATTTTTTTATTACATGTTTATCTAGTTGCAAATAAATCAAATGATCCAATCGATCTCAATTATGATCCGATCATTTTTTTAAATGATCTGAAAAAAAGAATAATGATCTTGCGAGTCGGGTCGAAAGGCGTAACCACAAACCTTACATAAACCATATATCGCCATAATTAACTACCCCTATCCCTAAAACCGATTTTTTCCTACCTGTTTTACTCCCCACGCATTTAGCGTGTTGTCCTGTTTGTAAAGTAAATTTGAGACTACGGCCAAAAACTGAAATGCTTCCTTTTTATAGGTTAGCAAGATGGCAGTTTCGCATTTTCTTGCACTTCTTCTTAAGTCATTTCTGCATAATAGACATATTAAATGATTTAAAAAAAGAACCCCGGGCGGTAAAAGTATGTGCGGGTAGGACCGAATCGGGACCATAAAGGCAATTATGGCATAAAAAAAAATCGAAAGAAAAAAACCTAAGTGCACGAATAATTTAAACAGCAACTGAGGCAGTTCGAAACAGATACATAATGTTTTTAAAAATAAAAAGCCTGTTGTTATGCATAATAATCTAGTTTGCGTGTCCTGCAAACAAGTAATTATAGAGTTTTTTGTACGAAGAAAATTGTATATAAACTAGGACAAAAGCTGTTGATATACTTTAGAATGTTTTGACTAATAAAACTTGTAAGAAAACAAAGCTACATTTACGCTGTAAACAAATAAAAATTGTGTTTTACAGTTTACAAAGATTAAATAACTTCTTTTAGATTATGCGTGGTCTTAAAGGGATTGCAGCAATTTAAGTAGGGATGATTAAAAATATGTGTTAAACAAAAACCATGATATGTAAGTTCAAAGCAAACAAAAACATGATACACCTTTTTTTGTTGTGAAGCATATTGCTATTACTATTTTACGTTCACTTAAATATCTTTTGAGCATATTACATAGTTGCCTGCTGCTGTCATCTGTTTTACTAATATGTTTTTTTGTAGCCACTTAGTTTACAGTGTTATTAATATCTAAGGGGTCTTAAAAAAAACTTAATAACAAGAAAAATCGGTATTTAATTTAGGTCGTAAAAAAAATGTATGAGACTACTTTTACAGGATTAACATGTTGGGAATTTATAGCAAAATATTGAAAAACCTTGGTAATATGAAAATATTTTGCCCATATGGTCAAATACTAAATTATCTTTTTTAAAAATTAGCAAAAAGAACAATTGCGTATTTAAAGTTATTGCGGATGTAAATTTTTCTTACCAAAGAAAAAATTTTGCCCTGACTTTACAGGCGATCATCTCTTTGCGGCTTTTAAGTTGCAAAACTAACAATGCCTATGGGAAAAAGGTTTATGATGGTATGCGTCAAACTTTTTTTATGCTAAGAGACATTTATAAAAGGCGATTTTGGGGTAATGAAAAATTCTTTGCTGCCCTTATACATTTTTTTGATACGAAAATACTTGTGCATTTCTGGATGTATATATAAAAAAAAGGTTAACGTTCAATAACCATGCCCCATGCATTTCCTTTACAGTTTCAAAGAAAATGGCTTGGCAAAAAAAAAAAGCACGCGATCAGTGAATCAAGTATTATTTTTCAATGTACTTACTTCCTAAAAAAATGTACAAAATTTAATTTTTATAGATGCAGTTTTATGCATATTGATACCATTGTGTTTTTGCATAAATATACTGCTTTTAAAATATAGATGTGTTAAATAAACAACATCTATTGAGCGTGTTTTGCTTTTAAGAAAATTTGGTATTTAAATGTAATAATCCTATTTATCAATAGAGATTGTCAAGCCATTCATATCATACCAAGAATCAAGTATATGCCCGCGGTGTAAATAAGTTTTTTGTTAAATAAAAATTAATATTTTAAGATAGATAACTACGACATGCAAAAAAAATGTCATATAACGATTTTGAAAAACTTTTATGATTCAATAAATATTGCTAAAAAAGCGTTAAGACTGCAGTAATGTGCGATAAAAAGACATAATATAAAAAAAAAAAGTAATAAAGTATAAATAAGGTGATATACGTTTTTATATATCACATTATAGAAAACAAATGGTACTAACAAACTTTTTCGCAGATCAAAATAGATAAACATGGACCACAAGCCAATTCCGCTACCATTGTATATACTTATCACTTTTATCCTATATATGAGAGTAGCTTACACAAGAATTAACAAGGAAAAGAACAATCTAACCTACAATATACGCATTTAAACGCTTTACCTTTTTTGAAAGGTACGATTTTTAAGAATTAAATTTTCCATTAACAATTCGCGTGCCAAAAATCTAAGGTTTTCGTCAAGTACAGAGCGTTTACTAAACGTGATATCTATATCTTTAATGTGCATATAAAAAATTGTTGTTAGAAAATGTTTTTAGGAAAAGTCAAAAAAGTACATGTTTTAACAACAAAGCTGTTTACAATGTCCCGTTTTGTGCAGTTAAATGTATAAAAGCATGTTGTAGGCAGACACATTTTTTTTGAGCATTTCCAAAGTATAAAAACAAAACTTCACCTGTTTTGTCTGTGTAAACTTAAATGTTTACACCTCTCATCAGAGGCGTTTCCAGTAATGTTTTTTACTAGGGCAAAAAAAAAAGAAATGAGCTAAAACAACAAAAATTTTTTTTTTATTTTTTATAAAAAAATTCTAAGAAAATTTAAAAAATACAAAATTTAAAAAAGTATATTTTTCGGGCGTTTTATACGTTCAAAAAAAGGACCCCACCCCCTTAAATCGGGCTTAAGTTTTTCTAGGGGGGATCATTTGCCCCCATTGTCCCCCTTGGTTACGCCACTGCTACTGGTTCACACCGATTGAAATGGCCGGCGAAAAAGGCTGTACCCATATCATGCCTTTTTTGCTAGGCTCTATTTACTGCTCATCCGCTCAAGGACTCTTCAACATTTAATAAACGGCTTGAATATATTTTGGCTACAGGCAGCCAGGTCTGTGCACTAAAAATATGCCTGCTCTATTTTTTGCTGTATCATTTTTTTTTTTCTTATGGCAACATTTAAGACCGTAATGTGTGTTTTTAGACAGTCGCACAACCCAATAATTGACATGCCCACCGTGATTTTAGCCCAAGTATTGTTTTATAATTCATAGAAAAAATCGTCCCTCTGATTTCTATTCATGCAAAGATTATGCAGAAACATTTAAATACTTAATTTTTTGTTTTTTTGAAATTTGTTTTGACACTTACAAAATAAATATTACAAAAATATTTTTAAATATCATTCCCGTACATTTAAACATGCAAAAAACATTCAACATGATAAACTAAGGTATTAAAAAAAAATGAATGTTTTTTTTTGACTGTAAAAAAACCGCGTAAAAATATATGTACAAAGTTTTATAGTTTGTAAACAAGAAGATTTGTTGTGGATATATGTTTTTGTTACAAAATAATTATCTGCTTTTTAGTAACAAATATCTGAAATGATTATATTGTTCAAGCAAATATTATATGTTTAAGTATAGTATAAAAAAGTTTGGCAAAAAACATAATTTAAATTTATCATAAACAAACAACGACAACCTATACAGAATTTTTTTAAAACGCAATTGTAATATTACGAAACTAATAAACATTACTTCACACTTAGATTCTGCACGGAAATCGATATTGGTTTATATTACTAACCAAATAAAAATATAAAAAATAGAAAAAATGAATTTAAACAGAGAAATACAAATAAATTACAATGAAAATTTACAACATGTATTTTTAATTGTTTTGAAAGGTTCATCTAAGTTCTTTGTAAACAAAAATAAACGATAAGTCGCTAGAACGATACCATTTTACCTTTATTCCTCTTTTAGGGAAATAAAAATTTTAAAAGTTTAAACAATATAAGATTCACACGATTTACAAAATTTTCTAAAAATTGAGTATCATATTGCAAACATACAACAAAAATATTTTGCAACAAAAAAATATACACAATAATCCATTTCTAGAAACTTTTGGAAGACAAAAAAACGAAGTAAAAAAAAAATGAAAAAAAAAACAAAAATTGAAACCGTTTTGACATAATTTTTCACATTTAGTTTATCATAAAGAAGAAATGTAAAAAAGTACAGAAACGCTGAAAAAGAAAAAACTATGAAAAAATAGCGGACATGTCAGACATTAAAATACAGAAAATATAGAACAACGACTTGAAAGATTTTACTCCATTTACAAAAAACAAAACTAAATAGATTAAATGACTTTTGCTACAAAATACGAAGTTTTTTTTTTAACCAAATAAGGGAAGCTATCTAAAACAACAAAAAAGTCCTTCAACCTAAAAACAAACACTTCATAACATGATTAAAATATCTTTTAGTCAAAGACTGTTCTCGTTGAAAAAAACAATGCCCAATTTATCGTAACGGATTGATCTTATCTAGAACGACACCTCATCCAATTATTACGCAATACAAACAAAAATATGGCGTCCTTGCAAAAAAATTCCAGTTTTTAGTTGAAAATCTATATACATTACTGTAATGGAAATTTTTTTGTCTGAGATAAACAACTTGATTTCTAAATCTTAATATGGTTAGAGAATTTTTTTTTTATTTAAAAAAACAATAAAAACCTGCAGCGCTCTTTATAACAAAGACCTTATTCTAGGTGTAAGTGCAATCGACGTAGCAGGGTTAACAAAATAATTTGATTTTAGACCAACGAGGACTAAGCGCTGCAAGTGCTCCGTTTACGGTAAAGAAAAATTAATGATGTCGCACAATTTATCTATTGAACATGTTAAAAAAACATCTTTTAACCAGTAAATAGCTAGAATTACTTTAACACTTGTAAAAAAGCCTTGCACATTACAGCAAAACAAGAAAACCATCGTACTTTATAAGTGAAAAGACAAAGCCTTTTGAAACCTTCTAGCAGTTGCACTGTATGTCAAATTTCATTCAAGATGCCAAAAAAAACATCCGACAACATTAAAACCGATTACGAACTTGTTTTTAAGGGTTTTTTTATTGTCGGTTAAACAGCGACGAATTCGTTTTATATATTTATGATGACTTGTACAAAAACACGTGACAATTGCAAAAGAATATACAGAATCATAAAAAAAAGTGGTATAGCGCTGTAAAATTATGCATCAAAACTGGAAAAATATAATGTTTTATTGCATACCGCAAAACATGCCTGTGAAGCGTTTGCATATACGAATTTGACAATAGCACAATTGTAACGAAAAAAAGAGCACAAATACATTTCTCCTTGTACGTAACGTAATAGAACATTATATACAAAAATGATTAATCATATGTTGATCAACAGTTCTGTGCTTTCTAATTACGGATTGCCGAACAGTTCACACTGTTATAAAACATTAATATTTTCGCTTCTTAAAGGTTACATGATTAGTCGATAGCATTGCTACATGATAATCAGGCGAGCGCGGCGTAATCTAACAGCAGCACATACACAATCGATATGTCGTTAAACTGTCGTCCTTTGTTTAACAAGTTTAACTTTTAAGCTTGTGGGCCTAAATTTAATGCATCTTCACGGCATATTTTTGTAAGTGGCGCTTACAAATGAGAAAAACAAAATGCAGTGACCGTAAAGTCAAAAAAACACTGTGCAAAAAAAGGCATATTGTAGGGGTATGAAATGCGAATTTTAAGTTGCCGAATTCTTACGTTTACAGGTTAAGGAAAACATTGATTTTACATGACAGTTTATTTTTTTTTTAAAATTTTATTGTACATTTACGTGGGCAAAAACTCAACAAAAAACATCTTTCCACGTAAAAAAAGTTATGCGATTTTAAATCGCATTCTGTCGTATTTTGAAGTTAACGGCTAATTGCTAATTACAAACTACAACTCGATATAAGTTTATCATACGTACAAAAACCAAGCGCATATACGCGTAAAGTCGCACATCGTATACTTTGTAGTGTCATTAGAGGTTGGAGGTTTGGTGACGCGAATATTACAGAATATCCAAAAATCTATTTGTTTAGTGTAAAGGCTTGCATTTAAACGAACCAAACCAACATGGATATGGCTATGATTACAAACATTTAAAAGATGTTTTATTTTTTGAAACTACAAATACATGTTCAGTTATTGTTTAAGTGTTTTTTTTTGCAAGAATTTTCTAGTAGGACAGATTGATCTTTTTTATGACCACGAATACATGCCTAAAACATTAATGGCAATTCTAAAATATTTTAGCAACATAAAAGCTTTTAATAAATAAAGATTGCAATTAACAATGACGAAACATAAAGAAAGAGCAAAAAAACGCAATATCTATAAAAAAAAGGTTAATTCCGTGCGGTTAAACACGTTCATACTAAGTTTAATTTTTTTTTTGCTTGACTATTTTTTTCTTTTTAAAAAAATTTCTTATAGTTGTAGTATTATCTTTATTAGTTTGAAAGCTTCCTCGTATTTTTATGATGGATTTTATATTAACAACTGTTAATTTTACTTTAAAAAAATGTCCATAATAGGTAATAAATAATTTCATTAAATTTGAAATGTTTTTTTTGGTTTATATATTTTTTTAACTGTTTTATAACTATATTTTTTTTGACCTGGACATAATATGGTTTTTTTTGCGGATAATAAATAGTATTAAATATTTCGAAAACAAAAAAAGTATAAAAAAATATACTAAAAACATATTTGCAATGCAACGCGTTTTTTTATTTTTTTTCGTATTACAAAAAGACATATTACGTGTTTTCACTCGATGCAGAACACAAAAAAAATTTATTTTTCGCTACGACCTTGCGTAAACAAGAATAATTACGTTTTTATTAATTCGAATACATTTGTAAAATATCTTTAAATACTACAAGACGTAGACAAAAAAAGCACAAATATATAACAATATATACAACGAACGCAGACTGATGCATGAAAAATTACGGCAAGTAGTTGTTGTGTATGTCAGTGGCAGCCAGCATAACTTCTTAGCGTAAAAAAGTAAATTGAAAATAATTTGAAAACGAAACTATTTACAAAGAACTATACGACAGAGCAGCGTTTTGAAACCATTTAGAAACTTCTTTATTTTTTACTTTAAATAGTGTATATTATTAACCCATGTATTTTAACAACTGCACATACCACTTACACATTAGCTAGTTGTTATTGCAAGTGGATTATTCAAGGAGACACATTCGCCGCAAATATGCCGACATTTTGATCAGCCAGCAGACTTGTCATGGTGTTTTTCTGCAACATGCAAAAATATTTTGTAGATAAAGAGCAGCAAAACAGCAAGCGTTTTTATTAGTCTTTCATGTGATTTCTCAGCCGAACTGTGGCTTAAGATCAAAACGACAGGCACTCGATCTTCTAATTAAAAAGCATTCGCGACAACAGGTTTATAAATAAGGTTTTATTCTGTTTATAACAAAGCAAGTGCTATAAGGAAATATCAAAACAATAATTTTGATTTTACTAAGTTTGCAAGGAAATTTTTTAGCGCATTTCATATGGTGTTTTAAAAAGCTAAAAGCGGCAACACGTTATAAATAATTTACAAAGCTCTGGTAAGTAAAAAAATATGCCTTAAAAACACTGAAAAGTCAATATGACAAAAAAATAATGTCTCAAGTAGTAGGTTTACGTTAAAAACAATGTTCTGTATAGACAAAGTCAGTCGTTAGAAAGTATAAGAGTGCGTAGTATAGGTGATTGCCTATAGGGTATTTATAAACGTGATATATACGACAATTACATGCTGTAGATTGACAAAACCGCATGATGAAACTACAGGGCAATGTTTCAATACTTAACGTAAAAAGAATTACTTGCAATACTAGTATATGTGCGTATTGGCAGCGTTTATAAAACTAAGAAATTATATTTGTGAATTCTTGTTATGAATCTAAAAATTTCATTTTGCAGCCGATATAAAATGCGCAATATTATGCAAATATGTATAAAGACAAATTTTTTTTCAAGGACACAACACCTACACTTTTTGAAGATGCAAGTATACGCAATAAATACAGCAAAGTGTCAGCGTACGTCATAAACTGATTCCAGCAAAAATACTTAATGTCAAATGTTTGCTAGAAGTCAATATAAAGAAAATAACTAACAAGCATTTACAAGCAGCAAAAACTGTATTGTTCTTGTTTTTGTTGTTCACTCTTAAGATGTTTGCATAATTGTATAAACTGTAATATCATATAAAACGTTTTATTGTACAAAGTGCAAAAATTAAGTATATATTTTTAACCGTCAATATTTTTTTTTACACGTTTACGCAATTACTTATTATCGTCGGCATGCTAAATACAAAATGATGGCCAGACAAAAAGTTTTAAAAAAAACCAACCAAATTTATAGCCGAAAATGGCCATAAAAATGTTACAAAAAAGTTTACCACGGGTTTGCAGATATTGCGTACATGAAAAAAAGTTTTCTATATGAAAAAATGTAGAGATCGACAAAAAAAACTTTCTACTAGGCCAATGGATAGGTTGCTGCACGCTATGAGGTTGACGTAGCTTCAGATAATTGTAAAGCCTCCGTAAAAGACTGTCATTTGATAGCTTCAAAGCAAGCACGGTTATTTTATACACAAGCAGACAACAATGCAAAATGTGTTTTTTAAGTGTTCAAACGCATTTTTTTAATCCAAAGAAAAGATGGAGAACGTTTATGCAAAAACTAAGAAGTACTAGATAGTATTTTATACTTTCAGATGTTTACGAATATGAACAACTATAAAAAATGTATCAAATAAGGGGTTGCGTAACAGAAATAGCGAATGAGACGTGTTGCCGGTATCACCGGGTTCCTAGTTTGTAAAAATGGCCTTGGGTTACGAAAACGGCACAAGAACGTTGATGCATCTAATGAACAGTCTTTTTTGATCTATTAAATAATTTCTATGCTTGCATCAAGTGATATAGTAGCTTTCAACCTTAGAACGTACAGCAAGTCATGATTTAGTATTCATATTGGCAATCGTGGACTCTCGGGATCAAAGTTTATAAAAAGATATTATAATTTTGCAAAATAAGTTGTAAGTTATAGATTTAAAATAAAAGGCTATAGGCATTAAAGCAAACACCATATTTATCAAAGCCAAAAAATACGTCGGTACCATGTTGTTTACAAAAAACAAAAAAAAAAAATAACAATTACAACAATATTGTAGAATGTTCGTAAAAACTTACAATAAAAATTGCGAGCCTTTAAGTATTTCTCTTTACGGTGAACCTGTGGTATCTTAAAAGGTAAATTTTACATTTTAAATGATCTTGGCCTTTATTATAAAAAGAGCATACTAGCAAAAAAAAATGTTTGAACTATTGGATACTTCAAGAATAAATTTTAAACATTAATGCATGTAAAACCAGTTTGCGGCGCAGTGCTAAGGCACAAATTTTTCTGCTGATAAAAGAATGTGCGTTCTATAGTTATGGTTAAAAACGCAAAATTTTTAACAAGGAACATAAACTGTTGTAATTTTGGTTTGTTAACATTTTTCACCATGGGTTTAAGGCAAGGAGCATTGACGGAAATAAGAAAGGGGTCTTTGACAGCATACGCGCCGGGGCCATCGGTCAGAGAAGCGTCTAAAAATATTTTTATAAAGCGTAGTTTATGTTGGAAAAAACATAGTATAGAAACCTATGTTTTGCAAGTACTGCAAAAACACAGTTTACAAAATATTAAAGTATTAATTTCACGGAATTGTTTTTAATGTTTTTTTAACAAGAATAAAGTTACATACGCAATAGAAAATTAACTAAGTTGCTTTATTCTTTAAAATGCTAACTAGATGTGTTTCAACTACAAAAAAAACTTTTTATTGTATAACACTTGCTATAAAATAAAAGTAAAAAAAAAGTTGTTACGCAAATATTTTTTTTGCAAAACAGACACATCATACGTCTTATTATTAACAACAAATCAAAAAAAAAACGTTTTCCAATACCTAAAAACAGCATGTATGAGCATTTTTTTTTTTTTGCTTGTCGCAATCAAAAAAAAACTATATTACCTTATTTTGATCAATTTATGAAAAGCCAATCAGAAAACGGCATTTTTTATAAGTAGTTCTATCTGGATAAATTTACAAATATATATTCGACCTCTAGGAAATTGCCACCATTAGACAAACTAAAAACGTTTTTTTTTTGGTTTTTTATTGATAATTGGCGTTTGAACGACAAGAAATTACCAATGTTGGACTTGTAACTTTACTTTTTCTGATCTCTTTTTTTTGTTTGACAATACGAAACTGTTTTTGCAAGTTAATACAGCTACTATTGTACGTTTTACGTACTCAATGTCATTTATTATATATGTTTTTGCGTGTGTATTCGTGTGTATACTGTTAATAGTAAAATGCTTTATAAGTTTTTTTTCTCTTAAAATTTGAGAGGTTGTTTGCTATCTCAATACTATACTTAATAGCAAATTATCGTAATGTTACATGTAAGTATTAATTTTTTACACCACATAATACAAAAACTCAATATTTTGTAGCATAATAATGTTTAAAAAAACCGAATATTGCATCAAATGATTGATTTTTCTTATTTGTATAAATAATCTTGTCAATTAATTTTTGCTAAAATAACTGCAGTGTAGTTATATTTTTTTTTGCTATGTAAGCCATCGCATTCTATATGTTATATTGCAGATTTTTTGTTTTTTACTTTTTTTAATATAAAAATATAAATACGGAAACCCTTTTTTTTCCTGCTGACTGAATATAGATTTATAAGCATTTTTCGAATGCAGCAGTACAAAAAAAAATAAAAATTATAAATTTTACTGCCTTCTGATATAGCACTTTTAAAATTTTGAGAGAAGGCCTTAGAAAAAAAGTGACCCGTACTCCCTAAATTGTAAATCCGTCTCTGGTCGGAGTAAACATAATACAATTGCCAAAAAATTATTTTTTTAAGTCATTGATCGCGAATATTCACGACACTTAATTATGAGAATTACCATTCACTAACTTTCTGTTTGATTTCTTATTTTCTGTTAGTCTATAAACTACGAAAAAAACCAATAAGCTCCTTTACAAACAAATACGTTTTATTACTTAAACATAAAAAAAGCAGCTCATATAAAAAATTTAATTTATAAGAAAAAGATAATCAGAACATTTTGTGTGTTTTGTTTATCTTTCAGCCTTTCCGTTTTTTACCGTGTATGACTATATACCAATAAGCCACTTACAAGATTTAAATCAAAATAGATGGTGTTTATTCTAATAAAAATCATACGTTTTAATTTTACAGTTAAAAATACACAGACCAGTTCTTTTTTTCTTAATACATGTTTATAAATTTTATAAAAGTATGCAAACGAAAGGAAAAAAATTTAAATTAAAAATAAAAAAAAGAAAAAAGACTGTTTCCTTGTACGCAAATGTTACAAAAATTTTTCGAATATTTACTTTTTTTAGATTATGCCACAGTGGCGTACCCAGGAATTTTTGAACCCGGGGGTAGTCAGTGTTTTTTACAAAATTTGCGCTTAAAAACCTTGTTTTGTAGTGTTTTAAAGTTTATAATTCATTTTTGAAAAAATTTTAGTTAAAAAATTAATATTTGGATACTTAAAATAAAAAAAAAATCTCTGCACAAAAAAAGACCCCGCCCCCTTAGACTCAAGCGTTACAATTTTTTAGACAAAACAGAGGGGAAGGGTACACCCC
>JAQFYM010003534.1:0-18350 GCA_034694785.1 Agrenia bidenticulata | reverse complement strand
CATCGCGCCAAAAAAGAAAAAAAACACTGCTATATAAATAATATCTTTGAGCTATATATACATACATATGGTAAAATAAGTTTCTTGCGTTGTAAACTATACGTTTAAAAAATTAATGTTAGAGTCTGTGTTTAATTTTTTGTTGCATAAACATTTTTTATAAATAAATTTGCAATATATTTTTTGTCTTTATTACGCGGTATTTGGTAGAATATACACACGCTGACCAAAACAAAATATTACTGTATGAATAGCAGAGTGTTAAAGAAAAAAACTGTTTTTAAAAAACCATGTTATAACTTACAACAAATAAAACATAAAACTGAAAAATAAATGTAATAATTTATCGGATTAAATGCGCATAAATACATACTAAAATATAAAAACAAATTGTGAAATATATAGTAAAAACGAAACCAATCGTATATAACTGCAACATTGCGCAGATATAATTAAAAGCTTTCTATTACAATAAAAACGACAACAAAATCAAAAAAAAACAGTATTTTGCTTCATATGTATCTTCAATTCTATTATAAATAGGCTCAAAAAACAATAAATTCTCTATACAAAGGCAACTTAGTTTCGACTTAAAACAAGATATCGCGTTTTTAACCCGAATTAAAACTTTTTATCACTTAATAATAAAGATTAGAAAAGAATTTGTGTATCGCAAAATCGTTTTAGTGTTGTGATATGTTAAATGTGATACTAGTATAGTACATGAACACATTAAGATCCGTAGATAGACGGTGTTAGAGTAAAAATAAAGATATTTCCGGTAATTTAAGAAACTTCAAAACCAAAAAAAGTAAAAAACGTATAAAAATATTTACAAAATAATAAACAAATGGATACCGCTTTTGGTAAAAACTAAGGCGAGTGCATAAATGTATTTTTCTCGTAATTATTATATACTTATGATATTTTATTAACTAAAAAAATACTTATGTCTTTTATATTTAAGTATGAAATTACTTTCTAAAAGTAAAAAAAAAAAATCGAACAAGGATATAGGTATAAACAATACAAATTAACAAAGAAAGTTGGCTGTCACTTGTACTTATTGGAAAAAATGTAAAACTAAATAGTAGAAATAAGATGAAAATTGGTATAACACTAAAAATGAGGAGTAGATCTATTTAAATCATCTTCTTTTTGTATACGTTCCGTATAAAATTTAGATCTATAGACTCTGCGTCATTTCGATCATTTTATCGTTTGATAAGTGCATTATTGACCCCCTAAATGACATCATAAAATATGTGGGTTTATGTGCCAAAAGCATGATAAGTTAAATGTTATACATGTGGCTATGTTTTTGCATTTTTACCATTATATACGAGGATTCAGAACAGCATCTTCTCTGGGCAAAATAAATAAATGTAAAAATAAGAATGAAATATGTAATTGTTTTAACTTAAATAAAAAAAACTTGGTTTCTGATATAATATTATACAATGATTTACCGTAAAATTTCGCTGAGTAAGCCAATTTTTTAAAAGGAAAAACGTAGTTTTTTTACACCAACGTGTAAAAATATTGCATTTGATGCAAAAAAATTACTAAAAGTGGGCGTTATTTAAGATATTACGGCCGTTGTGTTGTATACCCATAAAACTGATATAAGTTTATGGCATAAAAATTTAGTCTTCTGAACTGGTATTTGACAAGATTTACAAAAAACTCGCTTTTTGTACAATTTACGCAAGATAACGACTTATGAACTAGTTTTTAATAATTTTAATATTTTCACTGTATATCATTTTCAAGTCTGCTTAACAGAAGCAAATAACACAGCTTGAACCTGTAATTATCGATCCTAAAGAATTTTAATTTTTTCTCCTATATTTTCATAAAATTAAGATTTTGCCCTTTTTCCTTTTTTTTAAATTTAAGTTCGTTTCTTTTTTCTAATAAAAACGTGTTCTTTGGGGCGTTTATATGTTAAACGTCTTAAAAAAACTCTTATGTCTTTTTTTACACTTATAAACGTCTTATATAAATGTTTATTAAAAAAATCATATGAAAAATCAGTTGTGTTCTTTTTATAAAAAAACGCTGATTCATAAACGTTTTTATAAAAAACACCTGTTTATGAAAAGCATGTCTTTTCACAAAAAAAAAAACGTTTTTTTTACTAAAATCGATCACTTTAAAAAACAATTCTTTTTTTCCTATAAATTTGTGCAGCGCTGAAAAAACAAGTATCTAAATTTTTTTTACATTTATATTTCCATGTTTATTTATCTATTATAAACTTTAAAATGACTAAGAAGTATATCAGAAACATCGAAAACTCGCAAAAATTTATTACGCCAATAAGAAAATCGTAGGAAGGGTCGTAACTAACTGTTTAGGGGTGTGTGATACCCCCTCTACTTTCAGAAGTATTTATTTATGCCTGAATAGAAAAAAAAAGTCTTCTTTTGCGCAGAGATTTTTTGATTTACTTATTTTACAAAAAAATTGTGAAAAAAATTTAGCAAAAAAATTATAGAAAAAAAAGTTATACTGCTTATAAAAAAGGTCGTACACCGTTTGTTTATAGAAACTTTTTTTCCAGTAAACATAAAAAAGACCCAGTGAATAAATGTTTTTTAAAAAAGTGATGTTTATAAAAAAAAGACAACAATGTTTAAACACAATTTATTTTTTTTAATTTAGAAAAAAAACACACTTTCTTTTTCAAAAAACACTTTTACAAAAACGTTTATTACAAACAAGAAAAAAAGACACGGCCTAACATTTTAATAAGAAACAAATAAATATGGCCTTAAAATTTTTTTAAGTTTCTAGTATTAGATTATTTGCTATATTTTTTGCATATGTATAGAATACCAACTCTATATGCTATTCCTATATTAAAGACTATTATTTATTAAAAAAAATTATTTTGCATGTAGAATATAAACTTTTATATTTACTCAAAATAATAAATAGGTTGGTCTTATTTTTTTCGAAAATAAATGTGCAAAGCTTTATAGTACTACACAACATGTACAACAAAGACCGATTTGAGTAAAAAAACTGTTTGCGTAGTGCTTTTTTTTCAAGAAAGATAGAATGTGATTTAAATAAATCTGATTATAGCATAGATCCTAATTAAAAATTTAGATCAATAAAAATAATTCGTATACGAGCTAGATCAAGATCTGAATAGAGAAAATCCTTATCCCTATAAAGCACAAATTTAAGGCTGTAACACGGATTCCCGTTTATGATAGAAAAAAACAGGTTGTATCATATGGCCATATGAATCACTATGGCTATATAAAAATGCGTGCACTAGACAAACAACAAAAAATATAAAAAAACGAAACCAAACAATATTTTGCATAAAAACACTCTTTTTCTGTATTTCCTTGTAACAACTAAAGCCTTTCTAGGCTAATAATATCTTTATATTGTTTCTTTTGTTCTCACTTCTAAACACTGCTAGGGAATTTTACTCTAAAACAAAAAAAAAAGGTAATTCTATGCAAAGTTCAGTGCATATGGAAAAATATCACATGAAGTTTTGCATTTTTATTTTTAATATAAACAAATGAGCAAAAATTAGAACAGTTATGTTTTAAACTCTCAAAACCAAAAAGTTTGTTTACTATTTAGCACCTTTGTTAACTTATATACTTATAAACTCAATATATACGTCACTTATTGTATTTAAAAATTGACCTTAGCATTTTAAAGCAACTTTAATGCACAAATACAAAAAAAATACCATTTTTGCATTATAATATTATGTTTTTGATATCTAGAAAATATGTTTTGTCAAATGTTTTTTAGAAGATTTGTATATGAATTTTTTGTTACAGTTGTTAAACTTTCCCGACATAAAATCTGAAAAAAAACACACTGAATGTGTGTATAGTCTTTTTTAAATCTAATAGTTTTTTTTTTGTAATTTATAGGTTCGTATATTTGCAGGGGCGTAACCAGGATTTTTTTTTGACGGGGCAAAAAAAATTAAGCACAAACATCAAAAAAATATTTTTTTTATTTTTATGAAAAAAATCTAAAAAAATTTATAAAATACAATTCCTTTTTAAAATTTTTGTTTGTTATTTTTACGCGTCAAAAAAGACCCTCCCCTTAAAATCAGGCTCCTGTTTTCGGGGGGGCATTTGCCCGCCTTGCCCCACCCTAGTTACGCCACTGTATATTTATATCGAAAAATTATTTGAAAATAAAAAAAAAATCGCAGTTTTCATTATTATAAAAATTAACAAGCTTTTATGTGTTTTTTCAATTATCAAAATGTATTTTATAGAGGATAGTATTTTTATTATACAATTTTTATTTTTTTCTAATTATTACTACAGAGTTACGGTAAATCTAATAAAAAAAACTCTTTTGACTTTTGAAATTACAAAGAACTGTTTGCATATTTACTCAACACAGCTTTTACAATTTTTTTATATCTTTTACAAGTTTTTTTATCTCTTCATCTGAAAAAAGGCTTGAATAGTATGTAAATATAACTCTTATTCAAATACCGTAAATAAATATTTTTTTGAAGCCATATACTTCATTTTATCGTAACTGGTTTTTATAGATGTCTTTAATTATAATATATGGAAAATTTGGGCTGTATTACATGCGCTTTATAACCACTAGCAAAAAAGCAGGTTTTTGCAAAACGTTTGAGTATTTAAACTAACTACCGTAAAGTCCCGATAATAAGGTCAAAATCAACAAAAAAAATTGACATGACAAAAATCTTTACTTTTTCATTTTGACGGTTTTTGAACAATATTTTTAATGAAAAAATTGCCGTTATTATCGGAACTTTACGTTATAACTTAAATATAATTTTACGTAGTTTAAATGTGAAAGATATGCTTAATTCTTATATCTTTGTTCAAACTTAACTCACATATTCCTTATCACTAGATATATGTCAATAAATTTCTTTAAACCCAAATGCCCGCGTCAAAATGATTTTTTTGTATAATTTATGTATGTATGTATTCTTTAACTGATGAACTTGCAGAAAAACTATGACGATGAACACTATTGATACAAATTTTGAGTTTTTTAAAAGTAAAACATACAAAATTTTTGTATTCAAATATGTAACATAAACGAAAACGACGTTCTTTAATATTACAGAAGTAAAAGTAACGAATCGAAACAAATTTTATTGTAAAGTATCAACATTAAATACGAATAAAGAAAAAAATTCTATATTAAAATGCTTTTTACAAATAAATATAGCTGCATACGCGATCATGTAATAGTCTAAAACATAAATTTGTACTGTTTTTTTATTTTAATATATTTCTATTTATACTTAAAAATTACACTTCTGGCAGTCTTATATAATTTTATAAAAAAATTGTTGTATTTTTTGTTTTTTATCACATTTAATTAACCTTACCTATTTCCCATATGGATGGCATTTATTCTTTCTTTTTTTTCGAAATATGGCTCTATTTTATGCGGCCATATTTTTTCGGTACCCCTGTCTAAAGGTGTACCTAGATAAGTTTTTATTATATAGACAAAATCCGTCTTTATTCAAACATTTTGTTGCATAAAACAAACCATTTCCACATTTCTTGTATATATTGCACTTCTAGAATCACCTAAAAAACCACCAACAATTAGAAAGACTCGTTCTGAAGATACGCTTCCGCCTTGGAATGGTGTATTTTTAGCAGTAATCATGTCTAAATTTGTGGATTTATTTATTTGCCTAGCCAAAACAAAAAAGGGGTGCTGTTTTATGCCCGTTGCATTTTCGAATAGATCGAAGAGTTTTTTTAATAAAAATGTTTTTCTCTTATCATTCCTATAATAAACTAAAGTATCTAGATTATCAATGCGGTTGACGTACAGCATTTGTACATTTTTGATATTCAGTTGTAATAGAACCCTTTACATAGTTTCGTTTTTATATCAAAAATAAACAAATTTTTAGAGCTAAACCAAGGATAAAAAAAGACCCCTAAATTAGTAAAAACCTCTTGTACAGGGGTTTTGCAAGTTCAAAATTACACAAATATGGTCAAGAATTGGCGACGCGTAGTTATGGACCTTTCGAAATGCAGTGCTAGATAATCAGAATATTTCATATATGAAAAGTAACATTGAATCAATATTGGAGACATCTTTCTTTGGAATCTTAATTGTAGCTGCTCATAAACTTTATAAATATTGCATAGATTTCGCATATGAATTATTTCCTTATCTGAAAGATTACATGTCTAACTAGTTTTTTTTTATTATTCTATTTAAGACTACGCCGTGGTTTTATAGAATCCTTCTAACAAAATTAAAAATAGGTTTCCATTGTATATCTGCATTCCTTTATATTTTATACAGTGATATGTTCAAGATATGTTTTATTGCTGCAATTTGGCTGCATTAGACAATTTTTGAATTATCTAACTATGAGTTGTATGTTTTTATCGATTTCTAAACTTTCCACGATAAAAAAAAAATGATTGAAGCAAAGCTGAATTCTATAGGCCAAACATTTTAAAAGTGTAACGAGGCATTTGTTTACGCGTTTATCATATTTGCGCTTTTTTGTGCAATATAAAAACAATTTTTTTATCTAAATAATACATCTAAAGCAAACTTGTATTTTCTTATACTAACTCTTGTGTGCTTTGCACCAAACAACTACTACACTTAAATTTTTATGTAAAGTAAAGCGTACGGTTTAAAAAATGGTGCGTGTTCTAAATGTATGAATTATTTGCATGTATAGTGCATGTATTAAAAAGTATTACAGTATCTAAAATAGGACTTATAATGCCTTATAGGCACACAAAAAACCGTTTTATTAAAGTTCTGGAATTTCTTTTTTGTGGTAATAACTTTGGCAAAAGTAAAAATAAGATTTTGATCACCTCATCCTCTACATTAATAAAATATTTGGAATCCAGTATTTAAAAGGCGGAGATAAAAAAAACAATCCGATTATATAAAAGTTTACAGAATGATCACTAAGTACGCTTAGGCTGCCAGCCAACTTTTTACAATAATACATTGGTATATGATTGTTACAACCGTTCTTATATAACTATAGTAATAATTTTTTTTGCATATTATGCAATGGGCACTGATTGCTCATTTTACTATATTATACTAATTTGAGCTTGTTGCACGCTTTTTTCACACGGTTGATTATGTTTGCATTATGCGGTTCTTTGGATTAATTTACGAGGTTTTTTCATTATGAAGCGGGCGGTAATATTGTCAAGATCAATTAAGATTTATATACACAAAAATTCGTAAAAATTTTGCTTAGACACAGCCCTACAAATAAAATATTTTTTTGTATAAGCTAGTGTTAACATGAGTTTTTTTGAAACAGATACCAAAAAAAAACATTTCCAATATTTATCAGAGCCAATAACGTTTCTAAGTTTTTTATTGATTCTAGTTTATAAAAAAAGTTACATTTACTTCTTTTTTTCGCAAAAAATACATAAAAAATATGATATATTTTTTTTTAAACGTTTTAAAACGCCGTCGTAATACAGGCAAGGGTTGTAAGACATAGTTTGGACATGTGAATACATACAATATCAACTTTTCACCGAAGAAAGGCGACAGAATACAACATAAATAAAATGTTGCTATAAAGTAGATTGGAAAATGTTTTTTTGGCAAAAAAAAATATAAATAAAATTTATAACAGATTAATTGAAAACATTAAATGCATTTGTTAAGCATAAATGAAAACCATAAAACAGAAAAATCAACTTTTTCTAAGATTCTATAGTTTCGGATAATAGAAAGAAATCATAAAAATAAAGAAAAAGAATATCGCAAAAACGTTTATTGCAAATTCCCGTTTTAAACAAAAGACACGACATAAAATCAGACTTTGTAAGTAAAAAAGTTTTTAAGAAAAAAAACTACAATATAAAAAAGTTCTGCAAATTTTTTTTCTTAAAAAACTGTTGCGTTTTTTATATACAAAATCTATAAAGAACATTAATAAAAAAAAGTCTCCACTTCTAAAACGTTTTTACGTCGGAAAAGTTAAAAAACCATAAAAAAAGACACGGCCGTCTAATAAATGAAATTTAGTCATAGGTAAAACTTGTTGCATTTGATGAAATAGCTTTTATTTTCCGCAGATTAATTTGATGAATTTGTAATTTTAAGTGTTAGAAAAATAATTAAAACCGTCAAATTTTTTTTTTTTTTATAATTTGGTATTTATTGATTTTATGATTTTTTTACTTTATTTACAAAATTATGCATTTTTAAAGTTGCAAAAATAAGAGCTTGAAACAAAAAAACGATAATAAAAAAGTTATAAAAAAAGCCCTTTTTTTACAAATACGGAATTAGTTTTGAAATTGATTGCGTTGTTGAATTTATAAAGCCATAACCGCAGTTGGAGATCAAAGACAATTGATTTCGGCCTGAACCCACGGAACAGTCCAGCGTCTTGCCGAGACGCAGGTTTAGGAATAGACCGAGCACTGAGACGACAGTCTCAGTGCACGATGAGTGCGTCGGCAAAGCTTAAGTAATCCGGCCAGCCGCAGGCGTAAAAATTATTGATTCTTATATACCATAACACGAAAAAATAATCTATTAGTACATCAGTATCATATCAGAAACAGATATGATATTTTTATTTAATATTACCAATTAACCTTTTATAACAAATAAAAGGTATTAAAAAAGTATAAACTACCATGTTAGTTTTTTGCAGAAGACAAGCTGCAAGCGATAACGCGACACAATCCAACACCCGCATTAAAAATCAACCAGTAATGTTTTTTTGTGTTATGCATACCAAAATATACATTTATATATGTATATTGTAATGTAAATATAAGTTTTAAACCTGTTTATGTACAGCGCATTTGATTAATGTCAACAGCTTCAATGTTAAAAAAATATGGAGACAGTATCATAGTTAACAAAAAAAAATGTATAAATTGTTATGAATAATATAAAACCGTTTTATGAATTTTTAACGCCAACTAAAAAGCATCTTGTAATACTTTTGAGCTACTGAAAAACACTATCTTAAAAGATCATTTGTATTAAAATTATCATTACCTTGTTTTGAATAAATAAACTTGGATGCTTGCAGATATCCGATATAACTTCATATTTGTATTCTCACTACTTTAGCGAGAAAAAAAAATGCATTTCGCGCTTAATGCATGCGTATGGTTTATTACACGAACGGATTTTTGAGTTCGGTTTTGCTTTTTATATACTAGGCTAAAGCATCATGTTTTACTTTTGCTCTGTTAAAAAAAAATCATATGTCTTTTTATATATTCTGTCAACTTAAAAAGTTTTAATGTTTTTTCTTAATAATACATACAAAATTGTTGCAACGTGAAATCTACTTTTATGCATTTAAATGTTTTTACAAAGAGATTTACATAAACTCTAAAATTGCAAAAAAACTGTAAAAAATAAATATACGAAGTATAAACAACATTTTTTTTTTTATTTTTTTTTTGTTTTGCGCAAATCATATTTTTTACAATGGCAAATTTATCTCTTATTTTCTGTAGTAGCAAATTTTTTTTCATGCAAGTTTTCTTACTGGAATATGTGTCAATAAGGAAATACAAGGCTAACAGCTAGAAGTTTATTAAAAAACTACATTTATATAAGTCATTTTTTTTTGCATACACTTTGGCAGTGCAAAAGTGTTTCTTAGGCTTTTTATCACAAGAGGGAATCAACGTGTTTGCATTCGAAGCTCAAAATATACATTTTTTTCTGTTTAATGTTTAAAAGGTATAAAAAAAAACAATTTTGTTTATACTGTATTCTTTTGTTTTGATATGATGCATCTGATGTTGTGGAACGGGGCAATTTTTTATGTGCATATATATATGCAACGTTATTGTTTTCATATTTTATTAATGTATTAAACCATATTTAAATGTTGCATTTTCATAACGTCGTTTTAGTTTTCTTTAAAACATAAACAACCACCTCACCAGTTTTCTTTTATGCGCTACTTATGTAAAACTTTTGTTTAACTGAATCTAGTATCGTCGTGTATTTTTCATATATATTTTTGTTGGGCATAGAACTTTTATATACATCTGAATCGTTTAAAATGGTTACAAACACGAAGTAAAAATTTAAAACATCTTTGGATATATTTTTTTTTCTCTATATTAGTTATAAATTTATTTTTTGTAAAATTAGGTGTAAAAAGATGTCTTATGTGCCACAATACGCAAAAAAAAAACGAAGCTGTTCTTTTTGCTGCTAGAAAAGAATGTTGTAGTTTTATATTGCTGCTTATATTTTTTCAGAAAGAAAAATTTATCTTTTTGTTTCTATATAACACAATAAAATCAACTGCATTGTGTTTAGTATCGTGTTTGTAAAACATAGACAAAAAACGTATGCATATCAATTATTTATATATAATATATTTTTTTTATATTCTGTTACGCATCAACACAGCAAAATATGACCATAATTTTGCGAATACTGTAAGGTACTGCGTCCTTATTTACATGTGCGGTTTTAAAGTAGAATACTAGGCATGTTTACTACAATACATAAAAAAAACACATCTTATATATGTAGAAAAACTAAAAAAACTTTCAAATATAAAAACAGTATAAAAAACTGCAACATCAAGAAAAAAAAACTATATGACCGTTTTTGTTATTTGATTTCTAAAACATATCTTCCGCATATACTTAAAATTTTTATATATCTGCAAACCGGATCAAGTAAAAAAGTATTAAAATAAAAAAAAAACTAATTACTTTGTAATATTTGCTATTAAATAAAAAAATTTCAAGGCGCTCATTTTCTAAAAAAATTGTATTTTCAAAAATAAAACCTGACAGCAGCCCAAATACTGTATAATACATATAAAAAAAAATAACACTAAAAGAACATTTGGTATGTCGCAAAGACTACATCCACTAAATACTTTCATAGTTTTTACTACCTACATCGTTTTTTTATCTGACTTAATATACTAAAAAAATAACAAAAATCTTTTTTTATGCAAAAAAAAAAACTTAACTACTTTCTTTAGCGATTTGATTTTATTTTTTACAAATTTAAAAGCGCGAATATACCGTTGTAAGTTGCTGTTATAAAGCTTCGCTGGACTACTATATCTTTGAAGTAAGAAAAACAAAATTTCAACTAAAAAAATACAAATAAAGAACCTTTATCTTAAAGAAAGGTTTTTTATATGTTTCCTATGTATTTTAATTACCTTTTATTGTTTTAATATGCAAACTATTGATTATTATACGACGTACTATTATACTATTGTCTACTATACGGTCGGTTTTTACAGTCATTCAGCTTTTTATACAGGCGGACGGGCGATACCGGGCATTTACCAGGGCATACTAGGCATAAACGACATGCTTAAAGATATTACAAAGGTAACACAGTCTTTTTAGTAATACTGTCTCTTACTATTTTGTAGCAAGGTTTGTATTTACTACCTCCGTATATTTTATTCTTTTTTTACAAATATCAAAAATTATCAATGAATGCATAGGTGATACATTTCTTTTCTGTAAACAACTTTACTAAAATTTTTTAACTTCTCTACATAGTTATGACTAGGTTTATCTGTGCATGTGTCTTTGTATTAAACTGTTTTGCTTTTTAAGCATTTTTTACATTTTCATAATTATATTACATCTTAGACAATATAAAAATACAGTAGTCATACAATGTAAAATTGAATAGACATGTTTTTTTATTATTGACACAAAATATTAAAAATCTGTATATGCATGGTAAGCTTTTAAAATACTGAAATTATATATAAAAGGTATAGTAAACTATAAAAAAAACTGTAAAAAATGCGTAAATTACAAGCTTAAATAATTAGAAATGTTTAAGATGCAGTTTTTTAATGTCTTTGACGTTTAGGTTGGTAAGCTAATTAACAGTGTCTTTCTAATATACATTTTTGTTTTTTTACAAAATATTTCTATAAAATACAGTAACACCGGAAAAATTTACAGCAAGGAACTTGTTCTTCACATTATCTTTTGGTTCTTGTAGAAAAAAGTTCTTAAAAGTTTCTACATGGATTTGCATGAAAGGCACGATTTAAACCCTGTAATATATATAAGTGTACAATTTGGATGTATAAAAAGTAGGTTATACAAACAAACATTCAAATTATTCAGACCTTTTTATGTTGTGCGATAAAAAAAAAATAATTATTCTATTCTTTAACATAAATGCAAAAATACAAGTTTTAAATGTTGCATGCTTTTTTGTTGTATTTTTTTGATCTGTAAAAGCCGTTGTTTATACATATGTATATAAAATTAATTTGTTATAGAAGATTTACTTATGCAAAAAAACAAATACAGATTTCTTAGAATCAAAAGGCAATTAAGAAAGTTAAATTTATTAATTATATTTAATTACTTGCTGAAATGTTAAAAAGGAGAGTACAAACGATGTAAACATGATTCTACCTAACAAATACATGCTAATCTAAAAATGTTTTTGTATATATTTACATCTTAAAAAGATTTTTGTATTTTTATTGGTATTTTTACGCACCGTGGGTTGAAGAGGTAAAATTTATAACATTTTTGGTTCAGCATTTTGCTACCAACATAGTGTACTACACGTCGATTAACAATTTTTTCTTATAAGAATAAGTAAGAAATACCAAAACTGTATAACAAATGACCAGGTATTTACGAAGCATGCAAGAAACAAGTGGGCATAACGGCGGCCACGCAAGACGGGCATTTTTTTCATACGGGCCTGACACCAGGTCATTTCGACGTCGATTTTCTTATGATATCCAGGATTTTATTTTTGATTGATATTTTAATATTTTACTATATTTATGGAACATTATTCTTGAAAATGATTGAATCCATAAAAAGTGATATCCTTTTTTTGCTTACATATTGATTTTTGTACACCAAAATTGCGTATTTTTCTACAATTATTGTCATATTTTACTTATCATATATATAATTATAAAAAAACTACTTTTAAAAATATTCTTGTGTTTAGTATAAAATTCACAAATGTTATATGGGCTCAGTAACTTATAGATTTGCTATTTTTTGGTTTAAGGAAGCATTTTATATGCAACTAATTTTTTTTATTTTAGAAGCTTTTTGTTGTATGTTTATACAAAATAGCACAACTTGTAATATTGATTGAAAAATGATTATTTCAGTAGCATGTTTTCTGTAGTTTTTTGTATTATTTTGTAAGTTGTACTTTTGCCTACCAAAAATTTTTTAGCAAGCAACCATACTTAAAATTGTCCTGTAAAAGTTTGTGTATTCCTATTCAAATTTTGTGTTTTTTGTATAGATTTTCCATGATTTGAAACGAATGATACATATAGTTTTGCAAAAATATTCGTTAAATTTTAATTTAGAAACTAGCTTCAATACATGGTGCCATACAAAAAACTGTTTTTTTGTAACGAAAGCACTTTTAAAAAGCAACGAAAGATACGAGTTTACCATTTAGAAATTTTTGTTTGTATTACATTTAATAATTTTTGCTTGTCATTTTTACTTAAATTTTTTTTGACGAAGCTTTTGTAATTGTAAACGCAAATACACAAACTTACTTTTTTAACCCTGTACGAGAGATTTATATACTTTTTTTGTAACCCGTACCGCAGCTTGTATAAAGTAAAATGAATAGTGGTTTGATCTTATAGGTTGCATTTAAAATAAAGTTCGTATTGACTTGGTTCGTTGTATTAAGCAAAAATAATACAAGCTCGTAGAATTCTGTTTACGTAATTTATTAAAAAAAAAAATAAAAACCTTAATCTTGTAGAAGAAATTTGAAGTAGAAAATTCAAACCCAGGCTAAGTATATGTACGATTTTACGGCTTTGAAACAAGGCTAGCTGTGCATGCACAATATTTATTATTTTTTTGCATCAAAATTGGTTAAATATAGAACAGGAACCGAAAAACATGATAGCCAAGTCAGGTTAACTATAGAAGAATGTAAATAGCATGCTAGGCATAAAGCATGTTAATTCCAAAGCAAGGTTGTACTAAAAATTAAAAGCATTGTTTTATAACAAGATTTGTCAATATGATTGTCAAGTATAAATTACAGAGTAAATCATTTTTGTTTTTATCTACGGTAAAAGGGTGTATTTTTCAAAAATGCTATGTGACTAAAAGATATGTCGTACAAAACTAGACGCCGAAAAACAATAAACAAAAATACAAGTGTAAAAATAAGAGTGCCTCGTTGTATCCTTACGCAATCATTATGTTTTATTTTACTTTCAGCGTAGTTTGCCTAGTTCGGTCTTAAATATACAGTTTTATTAAGTTAAATTTTTTTTATTTTTTATATGTTTTTTTTTGTAAGATTCTATTTATGATTTATATTATTTTACAAGATATCGTAATTGGATAATCTGCTTTCTTTGGGCAGTCAATTTCAAATGAATTAATAATTTTAGGGCTTGAGGAAATGATTTTTTTGGCTTTATAACCTAAAAAAGCAGAAAAAAAGAAAAATTATTAACAACGTAGTTGTATCACTTCGAATTCGTCAAGTAAAAGATCTATCTTACTTTTGGTCATTTTTATTGGAACAAAAAATTTGTAAATAAAACCGCACATTTTATTACGGCTTGGCCCAATTTGCGCTAGAACCCTGAACCAGCCAAAGATTTGAACCATAGCACACAGTCATGTAAACAACAAAATTTCAAAAAAAAGTAATTCCGATAAAAAAGAAAAAAAAAGTTTTTTTTTTTGCTAAAAAATTATTCAAATAAAATGGATATTGATTAAAACCCTAAATTGTATTTAAAACAGAGTTTTAACAGCAAATAAACAGTTCTAGGTGCAAAACTTTTATATAATACGCTGTATGGCTTTTTTCCGCCGATTTACCATTTTGTCGACAATCCCTATTTACATCAAACTTAAGACCCAATCTCTACATGAAACATACATTAATGCATCTATACGTGTAAGCATGCGTTGTATACTTAAATCTTTGTTATAAGAAGGCTTTACCTTTTTCTTTGCCTAACACTTATCCTACTCCTAACCCTACCCTTGACCCCTGACCCTAATATACATTATATCGAACGTCAAAAAACATCGAATCTATTGATTAACGTCACGCATATTTTTTTCGGTGTTCTTTGGATGTTATTTTTGGGATAATTTCTTTTTTACTTTTTTTTTTTTCGGGAGTAGCGCAGTTAGATGTATTTTGTTTCCAGGTATGACCTTTTTTTTCCGGGTTATCTTTGTTGGCCTTCTTTCCCGATTTATCTTTGTTGGCCTTCTGTTTGCGTATCGACCTACATGCAACACCGGCGCAAAGTGGCGCAACTTTTTTGTTTTTGTCAAGTATAAGATATATCTAACTTTGGTCGTTGTTATTTGACATAAAATATGTATAAAAATTCACACATTGAACGTAACAATAAGATTTTTTGGCCTTAATATATGTAAAAGTTAAAAACTAACCATGATTTTTACATAGCTGGCTTTGGTCTTCTAGCCCTATAGTATATTTTTATATAGGCATATCATAAACTAATATGTTCCTTGTACAAAAAAAACACAGCGACGAGAAAAAAACATGTATACTATACATTTTCTACCGTAAGACATTTTATTGGAAGTTTGGGAAGGTCTTCTTATTAAAGCTGGATATATGCACATATCTAATCTTTTTTTTTGTATGAGCTTTACTGTTTTTAATATTTTGGAACACAACGAAAAACATCTAGAATATATGGCGAATGAAAAAAATAAATAAATGCTTTGGCAGTGTTAAGCGCACAATTTTTTATTTTTTGGTTGAATCCAGTACTTTAATTGTTATTAGAAAAAGTATAACTTGTTATTTACTGGACAGGTTTACACATTTTGTCTTAAAAAAAGTTTACTATTGCGTTTTACTACTATGAAAAACATTTTTTGCGCACGTCCACCCCAGGTTTTGTACCCTTAAGCTTTACATTTAAACCGTTAAACAGTATTATTTAATCTTGTAGTGTGCCTTAATATACTAAAATATGTTAAAAAAAACTAATCTCGTGTTTCACACAATACCTGCAGCAAAAATATATGTCAGTAAAAGATTTTGTTCAAAGATGATGTTAGTTTGGAAACAGCAAAATGCACTTGGTAAAAAAATGCATCAAAAGTGTAACTTATAATAATTTTTATTTCGTAAAACAAGCGTGAAATATTTGATTAAGGTCTAAAAAAAAATTGTAATCTGGTAACAAAGTAATACATTTTAACAATCATTTGGCTAAACCGCGATTGGAAAATCTTTTGCAATCTTAGACTGCGTTCTATATATTTTCACTATAGTAAAATACTTGCATATAAAAGAACTTCGGTCTATCCATTATAGTGTATTATACTAAAGTAAAAATGTAACATGTTCCACATAGGAAATTTATTCACTAAAGTGATTTTTACTTTAGTAAATTCTCACTATAGTGTTAATAAAATCAGTTCACATTTAAAAAGGATGCAAAATCTACCATAGTGGATATTGTGAATATGGTAGTCAACTGTATTTAAAAACTAACCACATTGAACTTCCTCTTTAGCGGTAAACCGTAGTGACTTTTCTATAGTTAATCTGCATAGTGTAATTTTTGCTACAGTTAAACTGCACTGCAAAACATCTTAATCGTGATTCTACGCTATAGTGCAATAATATTTTCTAAAAAATACAACGCGCCTTTTTCTAATATTCTGTAATGTACACACAGATTAAAAGTATACATTTACGTTTTAGAATTTATATTTTAAAATTATACAAAACAGCGAAAAACGTTTTTCAACGGGGTTGTATATTGCAAATAAATTAATCGAGGTTTGTTTAGTAAAAAGGCGAGTAAGCTATTTTTTTGTTTTACTTAGATATATACGGTTTAACACCAACAATAGGCCATTGAAAAATCTAGTCAATGTCGTTTTTTAAACATTGGATATACATGAACCTCTTATGAATACAAATAAAAAAAAAATCCGACTTTTTGCTCTTGAGTATAAAAAAAATATTTCCACGGGTTTATTTTGCTTTTGGCTACGATAAATCGAGCCCGCTCGTAATTAAATCAAAAGATAATATAAAACATGAAAAGCGATCACATTCTATAATTACCCCGTAAATAGATTGATTATACAATTATCTCTATTTACGTTTATTACCACTTTAGAAAATCTAAATCGTAATTATTTTTACATATATTTTGTATTTAAGAGAGGTAGCACTTATAGGAGCTTTTGCTGTTCGTGTAATATATCCGCAATATATTTTAATATTACATACCATTTTTTGCATAAAGTATAGTAAATAAAATTTAACAACAGTTTATTTCGTGCGTAGCTTGCATGTATGTGTGTAATAAACATTTTTGTTACATGTTTATTTGGAATTTATCAAAAATTATCAATCAAAAAAAATATTTGTAAAAATAGGCATAATAAATCATAATTAAAGTTTATGTATAATAGAAGGTAAATAGAACCTGTATGCAAATTGCAAAAACAAACGAAATATGTTTTTTAGAAGTATACAACAACAAATAAAAATTAACATATTTTCTATAAGAACAAAACAAGTTTTTTGTGTTGTTGATATTTCACCTTTGACTATACAATTCCAGGTTTAAAAAACTTACAAATATATATTTTTTAATTTGAAATAAGATGTTACAACAGTAGCTTTTAAAACCAAAATAAAGTAAAGATTGAAAGGATAAAACGATTTGAAACATATATATTGTAAATCATGATGTACAATTATTGATAAAATCTTATAAAATACGTTTGAAGGCAGTTGTGCCTTTTTTTGTTAAGGAAGTATCAAAAAATATATTCTAGCGCACAAATCGTAGATACAATGTCTAAATCGAAACGATAACTTTATATATAATAGTTATATTGTTACAAAAGTAACTTATGTTTTTTTTAATATATTGATATTATGTATATTTAATCTTTACTGCCATATTTCTGGCATCCGAAAATTGCTTTCAAGTAATGAAACCTTTTTTTTTGTTTTGTATTATACAGTAAATTTTCATTAAGTTTTTATGTATAGATTATTAGGCTTCTACCTCATTAAAATAGTTAAAATAATTTTTGATGGGTATTTTACTTTTACTTTTTTTGATGTTTTTATGGTTACATATAAAAATAAAAAAGCAATACTATTGACTAGGGCTACCGCCGGACCCGGAATAATGCCGGTTTCCGGCCGGAAAACTACCGGTCCGGCCGGACCCGGTACTAGATTTTATAGACTTATACCGGTTCCGGTTTTTTCCGGTATTTCCGGCTTTTCCGGTTCCGGCATCGGTTTTTATATATAATAGATTTTCGATAAATTTAAAA
>JAQFYM010003533.1:0-18353 GCA_034694785.1 Agrenia bidenticulata | reverse complement strand
ACACTTTGTACAGAGCCTAGGGGCGTAGCTAAGTAATAAAAAGCAAGGGGCGTAAAAAATTATTTTTGTCTAAATATTATTTTTAAAAAATTTATATAAAGTAAAAAATAAATTTAAGAATTTTTAGAAAATTAAATTTTTTTTCTTAGTCTCTATTTTTACGAAAATCGCCACCTAAAATCGGACTCTTTCTTAAACTCAGCCCGCATTTTTTTTTTTTTTTGGGGGGGGGGCTGCAGTTTCCCTCCAGCATCCCTAAATACGCCACTGACAGGGCCCTTTACAGAGGGGGCCCCATTTAAAAAAAAAAAAAAAACTATAAAAATATATTTTTTTTTGCTTGATGAATGCAATTATAGATATAAGCGTGTCTCGTATGCATCTTAAAGCTATTCTTGGCCTATTTTTGTAAACGGTTTAGTTTTGTGAATATCTGTGTTAATTAGTCCTAACTGTATAGAGG
This sequence comes from Agrenia bidenticulata, assembly GCA_034694785.1. Lineage (NCBI taxonomy): Eukaryota > Metazoa > Arthropoda > Collembola > Entomobryomorpha > Isotomidae > Agrenia > Agrenia bidenticulata. Next base: position 17,890 of record JAQFYM010003533.1, on the reverse strand, counting down.
AAAAACATTTTTTTTTCTAATATTTCAACTTCAAGATACAAAATACGTACTAGTAGTGTTTTGGTTACAAACAGCGGTACAGATACAATCTTTTTTGCCAAAAAAAGTAACGATATAAAGCCTTCTTAAACATTATTGAAATTTGAAATAACAAATTTCCAAATAAAGGTCGTTTGAAATTAATGAACGATTGTACACAAATATTTTTTTTGATACAATAAAACTATAATATAATGTAAAATTATAAAATAAAAAATATACACCAAGCTTTCATAGGGTCTAATTTATAAATTTTTTGCCTGGTTTCATGTGGCAGCAAATGTATATATACATTAAATAATTATCTTTTTTATGTCGATCAAGGACAATAGCCATTTAATTTACACCGTAAACCATCAAAAAAATGTAAATGCATATTTTTTAACCTAAAATATAGTTTTTTTGTATATTTAAACTGACCCGTCACTTTACCTTACAAATAAAAATGCACTGAAAATAAATTGCGACAATTTATATTTATATATGTGTCTTTTCAATCGTTCAACCTTCTAGTATATAACGCAATTATGACCTTTTAAAATATGGCAATAGAAACCTATCTACATCAAGAATAATAATTAGCGTGTTTTTTACAGTAAAACATGTCGTTTTATTTTTTTATATAATTAGTTTTCACAATGTGTTTAAACAAAAACAATGGTAATTTTGTTAAGAAACTGCTATATAAAAATAAATCATTTGGCATTTAAACACAAAAAAATAATATATTCAAGATTAACTAAAAAAAAAAAATCACATTTTTTCTTAGGCACGTAAAAAGGGTTCATCAAAAAAAATTTGTATACGCCCTAAATTTTTAATGGAGCCTCTGATCGTTCTACATTTTTTGTTATTTTAATTATTTATCCCCTCTTAAAATGATCATCAAGATAACCTGTCTGACTTTTATGCAAAGCGCAACATAAATTTACCCCTTTGTTTTATTTCGTTTTTTTTTAGGATTGTAAAACTTTTTAATTACTTTTTATACAGTATAACTGGATTTTTTTTGGCTTTAAAACAAAAAAACATTATATTTTAAGATGTTGTCGGTAAGCTTATAAAGTAGGCTGACACAATACGCGTTTTTAAGATAGGTTGCTTCAAAAAAAAACAGTTTTTTTATATAAAATTACGCAAAAAAATCAAAACATTAATTATACCAACAAGCGTGTTGACAAAAAAAACAATGTTTAAGATCATTTAAGAGCAATATACGTGCAATGCATTGTTACGGTGTGCACAGCTTACAAAAACAACAACTGAGAACTACTTATTATACAAAAAGAATTATAATTATTGTTTTGAAAAACCAAACATAGCACAAAATTATGTCAAAAGATAACAATATAATGATCTTTGTATACTCAATTAAAACAAAAGCGTGTTTTGTTTTTTTAGACGCTTAATGTACGATCGAACTAATATTCCATATTTAAGCCATTAAAAAAGTGTTTTTAAATCACAAAAGATACAATGAAACATAATTAATGTGTTTATTGCTTTAGATAAAAAAATATCAAGTTGTTTTTTGTATATTTGTCTAGTATTTAGATGCATTAATTTTATACATGCTACTTTAAAAAGCCGCGAATAGGCTTTTCTACAGCAAGTGAAACAAAGAGTCATTTAAAAAAACTACAACTTTATAATTAAATGTCGTAATATGAAGAGAAAACTGTATCATTTGACAATTTTATCTACTGCTTGACATTTTATTTTGCACAAAAAAAGGAAATCTTGTTGCGGCAGAAAAAATATGCACTTATTAGTTAAAAAAAAATAATACGCCATATTAAAAACAGTAATCTGCGTCGTTGTTGTACAAAAAAACCAAAAATAAAATAACCTTAAATCTTTTAAGAAAAATTCTGTTTAAAGTAAAATTTTTTTTGTATGTTTTTGGATTTGCAATGCAATATATGATTTCATTGTTTCGTCTGCTCCTGTCACATTTTTTTGATTTGCCACGGCAAAATCTTTAACGTTATTGTATTTAAGATAAAAAAAATATTTTTTACGGTTACAAACGTTTTTTATTGGCATAGTTTTTATTACGTAAGAATTTTTGTATCATATGCGTTTAGTATCAGCAAGTGAGCTGGGTGCAAACTCACTTTTTGTCTTTTTTGTCAAAAATATATTGTGTTGATAAGAGTCGTAGACATACAAATGTATAATAAGGAGAGAGTATATATAAAAAAACAAAGGACCACATGTTTTGTCGTTTAGTTTTGCATTTATAGACGAACGATTATCGCCTTGCTATTTTTTTCTATTTGTTTGTTAAACATATTAAAATGTTGCAGAAAACAAAATTGTAATAAAGTAACGCATTATAAGACGAACTAATATTCAATGTATACAGCCTTTTGTTTGTTGTTTATTTTAGAACTGCAATCAAAATTTTCTTCCTGCGTCATATTTGTTTTTTTTTGTTTAAAAGTCTATTGTATAAGCAATTTAGATTAAATGTAAATGGCTTAAAAAAAACGCAAATCGCAGCATTGTACATATAAGGCTTATAAATATTGTAGATTCATTAAAAGAGTTGCGGTTAACTCCGAGGAGTTTTGCCAGGGATTTTTCTTTTTGTTTTAAGATTTTTACAATCCATGGTAATCATATTCTGCAAATGTTTTAACTTTTTTTTTCTTTATGTTATCGCCAACATATAAGAAACGGTCATTTATTACTTTTTTTTAGGCATACTTAAATTTGCAAATATTTGTACACAATTGTCGCAAAGCTACTCAGTTGTCAGCGTTTTTACATGATTTACACATTTTTTTGTTGTGTCAATTTTGCGTGTTTAATCTTTATGACTGCAACAAAATAATTAGTTAGCGAATCAAAGACATAGGTTAATGAATTTGTTATACATAGTGTTTTTTATGATCAAATTAGCAGCTCTAGTTTAACTGGCTTATTCTTAAAAACAAGACATATGCGCATTAGACTCTTAAAGCCCTTTTAATTATATTTAACACAATTATGTTAAAATGTTTCTAAATAAAAATTCGCGCCACCATTATTATTTGCATTTCAGGTTTCGTATTTTTCTGTGTATAACTCCACTCTGTGCCAATACTTCTCACGGTTATGTCAGCAATAACTAAAGACAATTTTCATGACTGATATAAGTATATTTAGGCCTAAGAATAATTTTTTTGTAAACAGGTTAAGAATTTAATCAAAACTAATTTTAGGCTCTTCCGGCTATGTTTTCTACACGAAGTTACCGTATTGCCAACCGAATCATACTCGAAAAATATGTAATGAAGTCCGGGTCCGTATAAAAGAACGGACACCCGGTCAAGATTCAAGGCCAACAGCGATATTTAACACACAGTTAGTCAGAATTGTATAATGCAAAATGTTTTATAACTTTGTACTCTAACTATAATTACTGTCAAAAAAAGACCTACACTTGATATAAATGCTTTTATTTTTAGAAACAAGCTAGGTTCATGCCATTTTAAAAGACGATCCGCTCAGTAATATGATTCATACAGAAAGTAGTGCAAAAAATCAAATTATGTAAAAGAAAATAAATTAGAATGTTTAAAAGTTTTTTGAAAATTTTTCCAATGTTAAATTTTTAAAAGTTACTAGTAGAACAATGGATTGTAATTTTTTTTAAGCACGTGTTTAATAAAAATAAAAAAAATAGGAGTAAATCTTTATGCCTGTATTATTATGTTCGACGATACATGAGCCACATTGTTCGTTTAACAAGATCAGATGTAAAACTACACAAGAAGTATAAAAATACAACGAAGACAAAAGATTTATTCTTTTTATGTGCGTCAAAAAAACAAAGCAAATTTTATTTGTTATTCTTTGAAAATTGTATTCATGGTACCATAATGCGCAACTCCAACTGATAAATTATATCAAAACATATTATGGGTGACTTTTTGAAAAAGAAACTTTGAGTGTGCATATATATTTTTTTTTGCTTTACATATTACAAGTTTTGCTGTAAATGATAGATGAGTCAGCCTTTGTCAAAGTTGAGCGCAAATACAAAAATTAAAAACAGTACACAAATATTTAGTCTATATATTTGAGTACTTTTCACGTCAAGAGAAAACTTCCATTTTAGTCTTGCAAAAATTTCTAGGTCCGTGCCTTACAAAATTGTAAGTCAAATAAAAAACAACACGAAATAGTGACGTATATAAAACAAGAAGAAAAATACTTTCCGTATTACTAACACCAAAATCGTTCCAAATAACTTTGAATATGCAGTTTGACTATTTTAATTTCGGTATAATTAGAGTTTTATTGATATGTTTTTTTGGTATGTTATAGGTGTTATAGTGATAGCAGGCAAAAAAAAATTATCGCTAGCTTTAGCATTACTGTCATTAAAAAAAAATAATTTTCAATTTTGTATAAAATAACTACTAAGTTAACAAATATATAATAACTAGTTACAAAAAATAAAAACCTAAAACTGTTTTTGTACAAAAAACTACATAATAATAGTCACTTTGATGTACTCTGGTCTACTATTAACATGTATTTCTCACCTATGCATATAAATACACAAGTCTAAAATACATAACAAAAAAACGAGTAGACATTTGACTTTCATGCGATATACCCAAACGGTCCTTAGGATCCGGCCAAAAGTCTGGGTAAAACGTCAATGTATAACAGTTTTTTTTTTCAGTCCAATACAAGCCAAATACACACACAAAGCCCAAGGACTGTTCCTAGCCGTTACAACAGCTAAGAAGTTACTATAAAATTGACAACAATGCAGAAAAAAAACGGTATTTTATGCATAATGCTTTTGTCTTGTAAAGGCAAGGTACCATGTATTATTTTTGTGTTAAAGTACTTGTTACAATGTTTTCTTTTACCACGTTCATTTTGCCACTATTTATAATTTTATCTGCAAGCACTAGACGTCCATATTAAAAAATTATATAGACTTTGTACATATATAATTCATGTATACTTTTCAACATGTCAAAGTACCTTCCAGCTCTTTTGAATAAGATTTTTCGTAAAAACTTATACCCGGGTTTTATAAACAACATGTTTACAAAAACAAAGACACATTAGTTGCCCTTATAACCCCCTTTATTGTCTCTGCATTTTTCTCGAATATTTTATTTTTTATGATTTGTACAAAGCTTTTTTTACTAATGAAGCTAAGGCAATTTGTAATAGATTATTTTAGAGACAGAACAAAAAAATTATATTTTTGTATAATCACGTCACAACTTTACACTCTACTTGCTATCGAGACTTAACATTACAAAATTTTATAACCAAAATATGCATTTTTTCGTGTTAAAAAGAAAACTTTTATGGATTACATGAACGTTTTTAGAAACATGTACAAACACAGTTTTATTAGATGTATTTTACTGGCTTGTGACATGCAAAAAAACAATATGACTTTTGCTAATGCATGCTGCTGAATGTGTGCCAAACTATGTACAATAGCTAAATGTTTCAAATCATATACAACAACCGCACGTATCAATATTTATCTGTGTACATGTGTACAGTAACAACAAAAAACCCTTTTTAGAACTACTTTACGTACGGTTAAAAATTTTAACAACTGAACAAACCTATATACAAAAAAATCAATGCGTTAAAAACAAAAAAAAAACTTTCGCAATGTATATGCATAGTATCTTGCTATTTATGTGTAATACTATTATTTAAGCTACAACAAAAACGTAAATCGCAAAAAAAACACAAAAAAAAACGCAAAGTACAGTTTTAACGTCGTTTTTTGTTATTTTTTGTATGATAGACTACGATCAAATCTTATTCAATGCTACATTTTGCAAGCAATACAAAAAACATGGTTTCATACTTTTTTGTGTTGCGTTGGTTGTTTTTTTGCTTACGATAGTAGCAAAAATTTTTTACACTTTAAGCGTACAGCCAATCTTTTTTTATACTTAGGTTCCATCCTAAAAATATAAACGTAGTGCAGTTTGCTTTGCATAAAATTCTTATATTCGTTTAAAAGTAACACTTGTAAATTACAAAAATTGCAAAAAGCATTTTCTTCAGCCAAAAAACACCTCACTTTAGAACATACACACAGTAAAAAGATACATACTTTAAAAAACTAACATAATTTTTTTACTTAGTTGTTTACCAACGTGTAAAAAATGCAAAATCTACTACATTATCAGAAAAATTCAATAACGAAGTAGGAAAATTGTGTTGCTGTGCGGTGTAAAAAAAAACCATTTTCTCGTATATTTTACTTGATAGGTCTTTTACATCTATTTTATCCCATTTCCTATTTCATCTGGGTTGCGGTATAAAAATAGTGCGTATATAAAAAAGAAATTATAAATATATGTAAAAAAATATTATGCGCCTAAACAAATGAATTTTTGCAAATGCGCCAAAAAAAAAACTTTTTTATACACAACCAAAATTTAATAGATACATTCACTTTACAACGAGTTATTAGTATATAAATGGTTATGGCATGTTTTAACTATGTACGACTATATACAGATAAAGTATTAAAAAATAATGCACTATACAAGCAATTTTCCAAAACAAAAAAAAGTACCGAAAATGGAACATCGTTATTACAACTAAATAGTTTTTTTATTATCCTGTAGCTAAAATAAAATCATGATGTCATAAATGAATTTGCTCTTTACTATATGTAAACCAATATACGAGAATTTTTTTTCATAAAAATTAAACGCAAAAATTTGTATATTGCAACAACAAGGATGATATAGATGCAAATGTAATTATAAGCTAGTTTTGTGTCTAGTTTTGACATAAGAAAAAAATACGTATTTTTTTTTTTCTTAAAATAAATAATGTTACGTATTTTGAATTGCAGCAGTAAATTAAAAATCAATAAACCGCAAAAGAGATATAGGACGCAGAACAACTGGTACTGTAAAGTACATACTTAAATGTAAAATTATAGATAAAAAATTGTGGTTTAGAAAATAAAAAAAAAACATATTTAAGAATGAATGCAAAATATAAAAAAATAACAAAATAACAAATATGAATATGTATATGTATATGTATATGTATATGGATTTTAGTTATGTTCTTACAAGTTAAATTTTTTTTATCATAAATTTTTGCATTACCAGATTTTTAATTTTTGCTGCAATTGCGTTGATTATAAACACAAGAAAGAATGTGTTAAACACGAAATAAAGCATGTACATATATAAAAATTGTATAAATAAACAAAATCAAATAAGGTAGGTAGGTAGTAATGTAACCTATCGGTAAACGCTGTGTTTTGTTTTAGAAATGGTATAGGACTGTTAAAGGTCAATATTTTACTTGATAAAGTACTTTCAGTCTTATTCTAGTTACATTACTGTCGCAAAACTACAATTTTTTTTTCTATAATAAATCCTTTTTTTGTCTTAAATTTTACTTGTTTTTTTTTACACAAATAAATGATTTTTACGTCACCTTAATTGCAATCAATACATCTACACGTGATTTATTCTTGTAACCATAAAGCTTGCAATTATTACGACAAAAAAAACGTAAGACTTTTAATCTCATTTGCAAATCAAAATTACTACTTTAAAACAACTACATAAGTTGTAAAAAAAAATCCTCATAGTTGTGTTATTTTGGTACACTATACATACATATAAGCAGGTCCGTATGGCATGGGGCCCCCATACCAAGGGGGCCCCCTTCCAAAGTTTTTTTTGTAAATTAAATGATTATTAATTATTTTAAAATGTTATCCATCTTTCTTTGTGTTCTCAAAAACTTCTATGTTAAGTGAAATATCTCGTACTTTGTTTTGTTTTTTTTTGTAAAACCGTTCTTTTTTTATAAAAAAATGGGTTTTGGAACCCCAATTTTTGTTAATTTTAATTTCTGGCTACGTGCCTGCTAATAAGTGCAATTAAAGATCATTAAAGGTTTTTTTTTGCCTTTAAAAAAACATTTATATCTTTACTTTTTTTTATTTGAAATGCAGAAACACTGATTCTAAGTAAATTTTATTTTTTTTACAGTTAAAAGTATACATCGATTCACAAATTTTCTAAAAAATTACAAAAAAGTGTAATAAAAAAATTTTAAGCAAAAAAAATATGTAAAAAAGCAAAAAAAATTTCAAGATACGAATAAAAACAATTGCTCAAAACTTGAAAACAGAATACCATAATTTCATGTCATATGTTTGTTGTTTTCATAATTGAGTTGCTTTTCTAAATTAGCTAAATATATTTTTGAACAAAAAAAATAAAAAAATAGGTATAATATTAAAATACATTTGTTTTTATAAATGGCTAATATATTACAACTTTCAGCATATAAATAGTTATACAATAATAAAAAAAAATCAAAAAAAATAAATAAATATAGTATAGTTTCTAAAACTACTTTTCAAACTGTTACAAAGTATTTACCAAAACAAATTTCTCCTTTTTTCTTATATTTATAAATATCTATGAAAATATTAAAAAATACTGTTCAAACTGCCGCATCAAAAAGCATCAAACAGCTTCATCTATAAAACGATTATCTTGTAACCCCATTATGTGTATAAAAAAAATGTGCATATTTTTTTTTGCTAAATTAACGTTTGTCAACGTTTTTTATGCGGTCTGTCATTACATTTTGGTGTAATGAAACTATTCACATCGTATATAAAACTAGCAATTGCATTTATTCAAACGAAATTTTATAAGTATTTGTAAAAAAAGTATTTTTGCAGTAAAAAAATTACAAAAAATACTGCAAGGTTTCTTTTACGTGTTTATCCTATAATTGTATATTGATTTTGTTTTTTTTTTACAAACTTAAGTAGTTACTCTGTTTTTTTTGTATAGTTACACCAGTATTCTTTACAATTTTGAGTCAAGTATACAAACATATAGTTTTAAATACTATAAATATAAATGACTTGTCTAATTTGTAACCACAACGTAATAAGCATGTGCTTTAATAAGTAAACGTATGCATTTTTCATACTGTTTTATTTAATATTGCTTTGTTTGTGTGATTCAATTTTTTTTATACACAACAAACCTCTACGTTAAAATTTGTATCCGGCAATAAAATCATAAAAAAGTTTTTTTTTACCTTATGCATATTTTTGTGTGTTTAAAGTACCAAAAAAATATGAAAAATGTTTCATGCCGTTTTTTACACCTATAGATAAAAAAATCAAGTCAAAGATAAAGCAAAAACATGCGTAAACGAATGAAAGCGCGTTATAAAGTATATTGTATGCATTCTTGTTGTTATGAGATTTTGGCAACCGGTCGTATATTAATAACCTGAAATTTACCGTTAAACTTTTTTCTTGATCTTTGGTAAAAATACATTCAAAGCTAGACATACATTGCAGCTTTTGCAATATAAAATGCATTTTTTGTGCCACGTCAAATCATCTACGGTTTGTGTAAAAAGAACACAAGTATATCGTAAAAAAATAAAAAAATAAAAATTTATGTACAATTATATCACTTTAACGTGTAGATTTTTCCAGTTTTTTTGTGATACACAAAAAAGATACAAATGTAACTTATTAAGTGGTAATATAAAGAATTGTAAGTTTCTTAGAAATGTATAGTTTTTTTTGTCATATTTCAAAAAGGTATGCAACCGTTTTTTTTGCATGTAATATAGGCTCGGATTTTGTTTTTTTGCATATTTCACATATAAAGAAGACAAAAATATGTTTTTGCGCAAAAATGAATGTTTAACTTATGTACAGTTTTTTTAATTTATTTTTTTTTCCCTGTAAAAGCTTTGGGAATTTAAAAAAAAGACAGTTTTATTGTGTTTAAAAAAATAGAGAAAGTTGTCTATTGTAATATAAGTAATACGTATAACGTATTTTTGAGGTTTTTAGTATTTAAAATACAAAACAAAACAAATCAATGTATCGTATTGCCTAAAAAAAGGCATAAGTCGTTTTTAGTAAACTTTCATTGGCAAAAACTTGTAGGCGCAGTTCCTACTAAGGCACTAGCAAACATAATTTTAGATTAATCTACAACGCAATAATGCAAGTAAGGCATTTTTTTGTCTTTATGTCGTGTCACTATATTATTTTTGCTGGCAAAATATTTTTGATATGTTTTATAAAGCTATTTGTATTATATTTATATTTAAAAAAGTCGCTAATAAAAGTTTTATAGTATACATTAGTTTAATTTACACACTAAAAAAACAAATTTTGTCAAGAAACTAATTAACAAAGGAGTTTGCATAAAAATGTTGTAGCGTTTTGTTTTTAGTTTTTATGTGCTGTAACTTTTGAGGAATAATATAGTTGGATATTTAAAACTATGAAGAAAAAAAAAATCTTGTTAAATTTTTTCTGTAACTAAAATGATATGGATAAAATACATTTCTTATAGATAAAGCAGTATAAACAGCAAAATGAACAGAAAAGACTAACAATCGATTTTTATGAAAAAAAACATGCCGCAAAAAAACCAAAAAATTCAAAGCATTGTTGGTGAAATGTTGCGTCATATAAGGTATATACATTTCATCATCTACAGCTTATATTAGAAAGTATTGAAAAAAGTTTTAAACAATTAATACCAAAAAACATGACAGAATATATTTTCGATGCTTTTAACAGTCATCAGGCATGACTTTATTGCAAAAAACCCTATAAGGCGTGTATTTCTAGTAATAAAAGCTACATAAATTTTGAAATTGGGTTACACATACTTTGTACTATTTTTTATTAAAATCAAGTCAAAATGCGGTCGAGCCTGTACAAATTAAGCTCGGAAAATGATGTGGCGGCAGATATTTTATAAAAGCATATGCATTTCAAAGATCAAATATACGCAGCTTTTAATATTTTTTTTTTATTTTTGCTCAATTTGTGCACCTATAAGAATATATATTTGGAAAAAACTTAATCAAGAATAAAAACAGTACTTTGGTTTGTTTTCGAAACGCCAAAACTTTCACAGCCAATAGAACACGCCATTTACGACAGAAAGCTTGCTAATTCTACATATCTAAAAAATAAACAACAAAAGAAAAAAATTATAAAAAGAAAATACAAAAACCACGTAGATTATATGACTAATAAAAAAAAAACTCTTTGAAAATATTTTTTTAGTCTTTAAGTAACGATGGTAGTGAAAGTCGTTTTCTGCTGTATCATTGTTTACTGATTCCGTTTTTTTTGCTACAATATACTTTTTAGATTTTTCAGTTGCTCAGAAACGCAAAGAAGAGATATAATAAGTTATATTTTCCCACAAAACGGGCACAATAATGTCGTAAAAAGATTGTCAGGCTACAATTAAAGATATTGTAGTATTAGTTTCTTATTTTTTGTATTGAATGCGTTTTAACAATCTTGTTATATCTAAAAAACAGTTTCAAATAATAAAACCTAAAAATCAATTGATATTAATATCCTGAATTTGATGCTAAAAAAAAAGAGAAAATGATTTACTTATATTATTTTATGGTCGGCACAAACCTTAGCTTTTACTGGATCCGGGCCCAAAAAAATGCCAAAACGGAGTGTTTTGTCAGTATAATACAAGGTATACAAAAACTGTGAATATGCGGCCGTTGGATAATTTACCCAGATTGCGTATCTAAGTAAATGAGTTTTTTATTTGTACTAATACATACGCTTGTCGTATATTTTAAAGCACAATATATAAAAATATTACAGTGTTGTTGCAGCAAGCAAAATTAAAAACTCGTTGCAATTTTTAAAATGTATAAGGCGTATTTTACTTGTTTTTTGTATATATACATACACAAAAAATGAAAATCACATATCATGCTACTGCATGACCAATCGTTCCATTACTTACATTAAATATATCCTTAAGTTATATTCTCAACAGGTAATGTACATTCAGCGTCTTTTATTACGACGTTTTTTTTGCAGCTGATTTGCAGAAAATTCGCAATATTTGGTTTTTTCTAAAAAAAAGTATGTAAAAATATGAAAAAATACAATACAAATCTAGCGGTCAAATCACGTAAAACAAAATAAGGCAAAAGTTGCTTATTTGTTCTGTTGTAACAACAAAGATATAAATCAATATAAACGACACTTACAAAGTTAAATTAAACAAATTAAATACAAACGCAAAACATTTATTTAGTGTTTTTGTAACAAAAAAGACAGTTTTTTTCTGTATATAGTAATATTTATGAAAAACATTTTAAGAAAAAGTATTTATACAAGGATCTAAAAATAAATATATATATTTTGTTGTATGTATGAACTGCCTGTAAAAAGTTGCCTGTATAGGTTAAAAAAGAGCGTTTTTAAGTACAAAAAAAACAAGATTATACGTTTAAGTGTTACATTCGCATTTATTTTTTTTACATTTATAAAAAATTTGGGTTTAAGCAACGCCAGAAGATTATTTAAAGTTTTGTATGAAGCCGTTGTTTGACGAAATAAGCAAAAAAAAATAACTTAAGATATATATTTTTCTTTTTTTGCATAATCTTTTTTCGCGTTATAAGGGCTTTTTGTTGCCATGCAGCATACCAAAAAGATTACTTTTGTATTGGATTTTTTTAAGATAGTGTAATATGATAGAAGAATATTTTGCATTGTTATCAAAATTATTATTACAATTGAAGATGACATATAAGCAAAGAATGATAATCGTGATTGTTTTTTATTTTGCTTGACTTTTTTACAAAGCAAGCCCGCCGTTTCTTTTGAAAGCATATATATTTAGACCATTACAATCGTTGTAACAGTAAAACCGCAAAAAAAGCAACGCGCGCGTTTAAAAACTTGATGAATTCATCGCAACTACCTTTTCCATGGTTTTTTGGTTACGTAATAGATTTTTGCAAATATAAAAAGTAAAACTTGTGTATTGATATGTGTTATTTTTTAGCGCTTATGTTATCTGATAGCTTTTTTATTTGATAAATACAATTTACTTGCAAAAAGACACACCATTTTACTATGAACATAATAATAAAACATGTTTCTGCAATTTATTTCGTGCGGTAAGATTTTATAAGAATCCAACACTAAGAACATGTAAATATGTCGTAATAAAGTTGTTGTCAAGTGATAAAGTTGTAATTTGAACTCCAGTTATACATTCCACACAATCGTATATCATAATATTGATATGTGGTTTTTTTATACATATCTTCGGCGACTTATACGTTCTACCAAAGCGTACAGTTGTTTTTTATCTACAAAAATTGTCACGCAAACAAACAATTTTTGTTATGCCTTTACACAGAGATACAGCGCACAAAGTAGGTATAAAATAAGTATATTTTAAACTGTAGATATAATATGACGTAAGTTTTTTTTTCATGGAGTCTTTCCGTGCACAATTTATGCAAATTAGATTATTTCGTTTTTTTGTCGTGCCGATATACAAGCATAAGAAGTAGTTAATAAAAAAAGATTTACTCAGCAGCGTTTTAAAAAAGTTAAATTAACAAAATTAAGAAAAATAAGATATTATACATCATTTTAAACATACGCCATATTAATTTTGAGATTGACTTTCTTTGCTTACCGATTAAAATATCTAATGAAAAAATATAATGAAAAAAATGAAGACCCTCTGCTCAAACCAAATAAAAAACATGGAATATGAAAAATGCTTTTGTACACATTATTATTAAAAAAAAATTGTAATTTCACTTTTTCCTTTTGTTTGCTCAGCCAATTGATACGTTATTTTCTTTGCACAATTTTAGGATATTTATAAGAACTCCTAGTTTAGTTAACTAATAGAAAGGCAATGTTGTATCTGTACAAAAAGAAAAGCTTTTTGTGCACGTTTATGTAAAAAAACTATGCTTGGTTGCGTGTACTGCAGTTTTTTCTTTACCATATCTACTTACTCCATTTCATATGGCGTTGTTATATAAACACGCAATGGTTCTACGTTATAATTTGTCATAGGGAATTTATACTTCAAGGTATATTTTGATTGACTTAACAAAAAAACTAACGGCTAAATAAATTTTAAAAAGCGAGGTTTATTGATAAACATATTTTAGAATTGTTTTAGCAAATTAGATAAATCAAAATAAACATCAATGTATCCTAAAAGACTAAATGAAAATGATCAAAATAAGCTATGATTGATTTTGTACGGTTTTCTTGTATGTTGGATATGATAATCATACAGTTATTGCCCGATCTAAAAAAACACGCATGATATTTTGCAACCAAAACATCTATCTTGCATTTTCCTTTTTATTCCTTTTATCTTGTTTAATTTTTTGTATGTTTTTTTGTGATTTTTTTCAATCATCCTCACGTAGTTCTTGCAAGATAGTATCGTTTCCTATCATAAAAAATGTATATGCAAAATAACATCAATTAAAACATGATAAAATTGTAAGCAGTTTTTTTATCAATCAAAATTTCTATTTTCTGTATTTTTACATATTGATTGCAATACAATATAAAGGTATACTCATAGATTTTTGAAAATAATATTTAACAATATTACCTATAGATAGGATACTATTTTCGTAACAATTACGGCAGTGACACTTTTTTATGCATCAAGAATGCTATCGAACCCCCAGAATTATTCCATTATGTTTTTTTTTGCCCATCCCAGTCGCAACATAATACAAAAAAAACGAAGCTAGACCTAATCGCAGTTTGTAAGATATTAGCCTGGGTTCTAGTCCGGTTCAACTCTATCTTCTATTGAGTAGTACTAAGAGATGTCATTTCCCTCGAAAGGGAACCCGGGTCCCGTTTTTTTTTATTTTACTAGATCCTGGGGCATCCCAGGCTATTTGAACAATATTTGTACATTGTTCTCTATACTTATTATTTTTTTGCACCTTTTTAATAATCGATGACCACCAATGAATCAGACACCATCAAAACTTATAAAAACTATGCGAAACATAATTCAATTGTGCTCAAGTATATACGTTCTGTTTGATTTCGACCAGTGGAAGCTAGCAAAATGTATATCATTGACTGGAGTCGAGTAAAATGCATATGGGAATAACTTAAGGGCTTTACTATCATTCGAAAAAGTTATATGAATGCAAGAGTAATATTTTTTAGGGTTGAAAAAAATATGGAATGGCGTCGATATGCAAGGTAAAGTTATAACTAAAGAATTAAAACTTGACGCTGTAATTTCTTTTCTATGATTAAAGGTTTGTAATGCCTGTTCAAAAATGACTGCACAAAATACGCATACACCTGTGCGTATAATATCATATAAAACAATTCAAAAATTAAATTATAATGAATTTTATACTTAACTGCCCAATTGTGCACCACTAGAGAAAAATACTTATGTCGTATTTATATAGGTCAAAGCATACTATGTGAACAAAATTGAATCAGTAAAATTAAACGGTCACGGTTTTTCTATATTTGTTTTGATGAATGGACATCTGTAAGTCAAAGAAGATATTTTAACTTTAATTTTTTTTTTTTTTCAAATGAAGAATCTTTGTTTTTTTTTGCTTGGGTTAAAGCCGTATTACTATCCGTGCTAAGAGTAATAACATTACATGAAGTCTTAAAAAATCAAAAATTTTTTTCGATTGATCCTTCATGTGATATTCTAAGTATGAAGACAGATGAAGCAAGCGTGATAACAAACACTAAAGATATATATAAGATCAAATCACCAGCTATGTGTGGCTCATTATATTCATTATTCTCTTGTGAAATCGTTCCATAAAAGAGATTCCTTGTACACTGTATTTAATTAATATGTTAAAAAAAAGAGAAAAATACATCTTCAACGACATACAGAAAATCCAACATTACACCCTTGATGTTTTATATATAAAAGGAGCCTGTAAGTGAAAGTGATACAACGAGTGTTTGTTTAAAAGGTGAAAGTTCTTACTGTATGACTTTGAGGATACAGCAAAAGGTTTCCGGCCGAAAAAAAATATTTTAATAGAGTGGGTGAAATTAATATAAAAGACGTGCTGTAAAAAGTAAGAGGTGTAAAAAAGTGTTTTGTCACAAAATCAAACGAAAAAATAGACACACAGTAGCCATATATCAACAGACGTGTGGGCCAGAAAGTTTACTAATTTAAGATTTAAAACATAGATGGAACACGTTAGTTATTATGCTGGATTCGTTTTTGTATGTATGAGAGTGTGTTGAAAAAAGCCCTTGTGGATATCAAAAGCCACATATGATTTTACCAGTATGAGTTTGTATTACTTAACTTCATGGTTAAGATTTTGTTTTCTTGTAAATAAACGATCATAGCATTATGATGCAAAACATCCAATCTGTTGGAAACTGATACTTTATTGACTTTTATGTTTATTAAATTGAAAACACAACATGAATTTGTTTCCTGTAATTATTGGGGGTTTGATAAAACATTTTTGCAAGCTAGGAACAATCGTATCTGATTTATTGATATATTCACAATTCTAACAAACAAAAATACCTTTATATCTTACATTTTATTTAAGTCGTGCATCTATTTAACGAAACCAAACATTCATAAGGAATGAGTTATTTTATATAGTGTATAAGCTACGGACACATAAATCTAGTGATGATAATCATACGAGACATAATACAAGCAAGGCCTTTAAACCGCAATCTCTTTAAATGAAAAACATAGCAGCAATAGGTATAAAAGAAAAAAACGAACAGATGGAAAGATATCATAATTTACGCGGACGCAATAAAAATACTTTAGTAATAGCAAATCGTACATTTGACACCGTAGAAATAATGCATATTCAAATTAAATTGTATAAACAAACCGAAAGTAAAGTAAAAATACTTAAATATTTTGTATGAAAATAGTAAGAGAATACAGGCGACAAGACCAAGCTCGTAAAGAGTTTTTTCAAAAGCTGGAAATTTAATAATTGAAATAAGAAGCAAACCAGGATAGAATCTTTTAGATAAATTGATTTTTCTTAGAATGCATTTTAATTCATTTAATTAAAAGTAATATGAGCAACATTTATTGTACATATTTTTCTAGCTTTTTATTTTTGAATTTATAATTTTAATATAAATTTCTAGTATTTTAAAAATATAATTACCGGCAAAACCTGAAATAAAGGTTTTTTTTTAGTAGGACAAAAAATATTTTTTCAACACCAACATTTAAAAATATTGTATTTTATGCAAACAAAAAAAAGGCCTTACTTTCGGGATTTTACGGTAAATAATATATTTTTTAAAATTGTGACGTTCGTTTTATTTATACCCGAAAAAAGAGTTCATATTTATTTAGGAATCATAAAAAATGTGATTTTTTATATAATATAAATTTTTGAAATTTAAAAATTAAGCTAAAAATTAATTTTATATATTTTTATGTCTTTGCTGTCTAAATATTGCTTCATTTATGTTCTTCTTCTCACAAATTTGCAATTTTATTACAAGAAGATTTTCATATTATTATCTAGTAACAGATTCCCATTTATCATAATCATTTTCTTTCTTTCGCAATTGACCCATATAACAGTTTCTTCTATCATTTTTCAATATTTTATATGAAATTCTAGTTTAAGGTGTATCCTTTTATGTGGATAGACTCATTACAGTATATATCAAACAAAAGCTTAGTCTCCAATCATATTCCGTCTTTTTATAATGTGATTCGGCCTAATCAATGGCAAATATTATCTGCAGGGTTTCTCATTTAATTTGCGTAAATTTCGCATTGGTATTGCAAATTTTCTCATTGATAGTGCAAATTAGTTTTTAATTAGACGTAAATTGATATCTTTTCTCATTAATATTGCAAAGTTTCGCATTAAATATGCAAAGTTTTTCATTGCTATTGCAAATCAGTGTTTCATATACGCGAAAAAAAAAAAAAAATATTTAAAAAGGTGCAAAATGAAATAAAATAACGGATTCAGGTATTAA
>JAQFYM010003532.1:0-18354 GCA_034694785.1 Agrenia bidenticulata | reverse complement strand
AAGAAGCAGAAGTTTTATTCTTCATGTTAAATTCCTGCATAAAAACAAATGAATTTTTTAGCCCAGACCAATTTTTTATTTTTCATTTAATAAGGCAGTTTTATAAAAAAATCTTGACAAATTTATCCTGCAAATGCTTATAGTCTGCATTAAAACGTAGATGTATATAATTATCTAAAGTATTTGACGATTTATTGCTGCATTTTTCACGTTCAAAACCAAAATTTTTGCAAGCATTTATTATCATTTAGTTTTTTTGTGCTAATAAAAATTGTTTGCGTTTTAAATTAGTTAAAAACATGACAAAAACAGCAAAATGTTCCGTTAATAACTTTTACCGACTATTATTGATAATCTCGTAAAAAAAGAGGCCTGTTTTGTAATAACTCGTCTAATCAAAATAAAAAAATATCCTGAAGTCTATAGATGCTTCGAGCCAATAAACAATTATTGTAAAAGGTTACTACCTCGTGTTGGTGCTGGACATTTATCTGTCCAGCACTTGTAACGGTCCATTCTACATTTTCTAAAAAATAATGCGCTAAGTGGCATCTGGATAACGCAAAGCAGAGAACTCCGGATTCTAAACCTTTTGCGCGTAAAATTGCGCATGATAATCCTATATACATTGTAGTAAACATGGGTTTGTGTTTGAGTGTTTCGACACATGAGGTTTTTTTGTAAACGAAATGTAATGGTATACATTGATATATCATAATTTTGATTGTGGGTTATATGAACGCAATGGTTTTAAATAAACAACAACTTTTGGGTGGTTAATAACAGAAAGTCATCAGTGTCCCTGGTCATCTAAAACCTCGTCCTCTGATATATTACGACTTGCTTCTGCCGTGCATATATAAAATTTTTAGCGTAGTCGGTTCACACAATTTGTGATAAACATGATGATATTTTAGAATTTTCATGTGCATGAAAGTCGATATATTGTGTGCTTATGTACAAAATGTTCTCCTTGATATTGTTGCGCCATCTTTTCGCAACTGTGAGATTCTTTCTAAAATAAATATATTAAGGGTATAGATATTTGTTTACCCTCCTCCATAATGACCATATGATCCCGTCCATTATAAGAGGATTTTTTGACCATAATGGGGTCTTTTTTTTTTGTGTAGACATAGCATATTTAGGGCATGTTCAGAATTTTTCACTATAGTGAAAACTTGCCCGAAAAAGAAAACCCATTTTCACTATAGTGAAATTTCTTTTATGTTTATTTTATTATTGTTTTCACTAAAGCGAATTTCACTATAGTGATTTTTCACTATGGTGAATTTATTTTGTGTTCAAATTTTATTGATTTTTCTTCACTATAGTGAAATTTTTTATACTACAGAGAGTCACTTTATTAAAAATCTTGAAAGTTGTCACTATAGTGAATTTTTACTATAGTGAAATTCACTATAGTGATATTCACTATAGTGATGCAAAAGAACATAAAAGAAAAACACACTTTTTGGAAAATCACTATAGTGAAAAATTCTGAACATGTCCTTATTCAAACACTAGTGTATTCCAGGCCTTTTCAGATTGAGATTTTTTCTAAAATCTATAAGCAATCAAAATTTGGAGGAATAGTTGCAATACATAATTATATTGTAGGTTTTTATAATTTTTAAATATTTTAAGTAGGGTGAACCATATGCTTTTTTTAACATAATAAATGCTTTTTTTTGTAAAATGCCTTCTTTTAATTTTATTTTTATTTTTATTTTCTTTCTTATTTACCCATATGGCAAAGTTTTTTAAAATATTCATTATAAAAATTAAAAATATATAGCAGGGAGTATAGTGCAGAATTTATTTAAAGTCTGAACCATGTTTATATTGTGAATTATGCGACAGTGCTGTTGATCTGCGAAGAAATGATCTGCCATCGCATACAGGCCTACATGGAAGCTTCTAGTAACATTAACAACAGAAAAAATCGGCGAAAATTACCATCTTGATAAATTTTTGTACAGATAACAACCCAGGAATGTCAAGTATTATATTTAAAGCCTTTGGCTATATTTTCACTCTAAAATCTGGTAAATCTCAAAATAAAGAGCTTTGTTAAAGCCTAAAAAAACCTTCAGTTACTATTTGTAAGAAGAGTTACTAAACTTGCTTCTTAGTATACAATTCAACTATTTTTCGAACCTAGGTTTATAATTATAATGTATTTTGCGTGGTAGATGAAACGAAATTGTAGTACAAATATCTTCAATATATTATTTTGTAATTTAGCACCCACGGAGATCTTATACTGTGAAAAGTATTTCTTATGAGCATAGTTTTGATCCCATCAGAATCAAATATCATATATAAATCACCTTGATATTTAGAATATACATATTAAACATTTGTACTTCTTATTTTTCAGATTCTGCATCTTTAATGATTGTTGCCGAAAATAAATACATAAACAAGCAACAGCATATTCTAGTACAGTACTTTTTTACTTTTTTTGGTATATAGCCATTCCCTAAAAAGCCTATATTATTTTTTTTTGGATTTTTTATTTTTTTTTGCTATCCAAGCGTTCACATTAAAGATAAAAATACTATAAAAAAAATATACGTTAAAACAGCCAGCCTTTGTAAATTTTAAAAGGTGGGAAAGCTATTAAGCCTAGTATCTACGCATACTAGTCTATCAAATATCATAGCATGTTAAAAGTTGGATAGATTTTAAAGTGTTATTTTGAATTTCCAAATTTTTAAATCGACACAATTCCTTACAGATTTACAGCGTAGTACAAAAGAATTTTTGTGGTTGAATGGATAGTCTTGAACATTTAAAACATTCACCAATAACAAAAGCCACAGAAGCCACAGGCCTAGAATTTTATAAAAATTTAATTAGCAATATGTTGTAGTCTAAAAACAGCATATTAAAGCCAATAAAATATAATAAAATGATATTGACTGACTTGTTAATATTACATCAAAATATTAAGGCCTTGTTCCGATTTTTCACCCGGGTTTATTTTCTTAAAAAATTAGGCTACGGGTTACCCCGGGGTTATTAACCCCGGGTGATTTATCTCATGCAAAACACTTTTACAAAAATTTAACACCCTGGATGAAAAAACCCAGGGCGATTACTTCGGCTTGGGTCCACACAGTCAGGTTTGTGTTTGTAAAAATCATCCTCGGTGGAATAAAATTTTATCACCTGGGGTTTTTCACCCATGGGGGAAAATCAGAACAAGGCCTATATCTATCTGTGCCAGCAAACCTTTGATACTTTCCACGAAATTCAGTATCTATGAAACAAAGCTTCGACGTTGTTAAAAAAATGCTTTTTTATTCTAGGAATTTTTGTTATATATTATTATAAATAAATTTTAAATAAAACTGGACGCAAAAAATGGATAATAATGAAGAAAAAGCTCATTATAATGAAATTTTCTAATGCTATAAATGCTTTTTTTACGTTTTAAATGCTATAAAAACCATTTTTAAAATGATCTTTTGGTGTGCCCTAATTTTAAGAGTAAATATTTATGTATAAAAAAAGATTGATTTTATAGTTACTTGTACTATAAAAATAATATTAATTGAGACGACAAAAAAACAGTGAATATTACAACATACCAAAAAAAAACTTGAATTGCGTTATATTGGGGTTGAAAAAAAATTATGAAATTCTACATATGCATTTACAATAGAATAACTAATGCTTAAGTTGATATTTGTTTCAAATATAAAATTTCAATCCGCATGACATATCGGTTTTTTTTGTTATTTTTAGATGTATACGTCGTGATTAAGCTGTCTATTTCCCGTGAAAACAACAAAACATTACTTTTTTTTGTTCAACTTATATTTTTTTTGTTTGCCTTTCATTATTGTCGGATAAAATTAAAGTTATTGGGTTTATTTTATTGAATGCATGTTTCGTATTAAAAAAAGCACATATGTAAAAAAAAAACATTAACTTAGACATATAAATTCATTACTGATACTATAGTTCATTCTTTCTGATACTGCAAACAAACCCCTAATTATTTCCCGCCTAAACTTTTCTGATAACACAGTAGTGCAAGAAAAATGTTGCACCTTCATTTAGAGTTTTTTTGTAGTTTTAATTAATGCATTTTTGAAATATTTTCTGGTATAGTTTATACAGTAAAAATTTTCAAAACGACAATTTTTTTTTCCTGATCCGTAGATGAGAATTCTCATGTTTTGATAAAATTATTTTATAAGTTATTTGTATTTGCAACCCTCTCTTCTTCGATATTAGCAACAAGCTGTAACACTATGAGTAACTTGGCCTCAAATGAATGCTTAATATTAGCCTTTACTGCATGCAACTGCTTTTAGACTTTTGTTTTGATGTCTTTTACAGTAATATTTTCGTCAGTGTTGTTTTTTTTGCTTGCATTTTCAGTCATAATGCTCGTTAGTTCATATTTTAGAATACTGTTCATACTATCGCAATAAATATAAATTTCAGCCGTCACTTTATCGGAAATGCTATTTTCTGGCCTTTAAAAGTAATATTGTACTATTTGCCTTTTGCAAATCCGTTTCTTCGTTGATAATCTTAATTTTGCTGACTGAATCTGTCATAAGTTTATTCTGACGTGCAACAATTGTGGCTGTTATACGTTTTGCCAGCTAAAATCACTTGTTCTAGTGCATCATATGCAGTAAAATTTCTAGATTTGTAGTATCCATTATTTGTAAATATAATTAATATTTATTCATAAAGAATCTGCGATAATATATTTACAGGGTGTTTTTTACCCCCTGTACAATGGCTGTATTATGCTTGTAGTGTTAGGAGGTAAAATAAAAATTTAGTATTCGAGGGTGGTTCAAATTATGGCCTGCAAAATTATCCATTATAAGTAATATCTTTCTATTTGCTTTTACAGCTATTTTTTATATTCAGTAATTATTTCTGAAAATAATGCGGCAGTCAGTTATGACGAGGGTCGATTCATGGTCTTAATATTTAAATTTCCGATTAGTTTCTTCTTGAAGCATTAAGGGGTTTGGCTTTTTCCTATCAATATCAAAATTCTTTTTTGCCATTGAGGCTTATCCAAAATAATAAGGTCAGTTTCTCTTTTGCTGATTTCTTTCCTTTATGATTATCGTTATATAATTGGTTTTTTTATCTAAAAGTTGGCGAAAATATAGTCCGGTTCCATACTATGTACTATGTCTGCTATGGAATACCCTGCAAATGCGTCTGACGTTTTTTCTACATATTCTCCGGCGGCATCATAATCCGATGTTGCACTTTCCCCATACATTGGTCAATTTGCAGTTTATTTTTATAACTTAATTTCTTATACCACCCAGCTGACCCAGTAAACTTCTTTTTGCCTTTTTCGCTCGCAAAGTATACAGCTTTTTTTCTTAAGCGATAAGGCGTTATTGAAAGATAAATTTGTTGCGAAAAATTGACTAATTTTAAAGCATGTTTATTAATTTCAACATTTTTGAATTTTCTGTGCACTTTTATTTTAGGGTTGATACTCATAAAATTATCTTCACTTTTTATTTCATTTACATCATAATATTCCGACCTTAATTTATCGGTGCTTATATCATCATGTACTCCATCAGTGCCTTTCTTGCTATCAATATTTTTCAATATAATTTTCCTTCTCTCTAACACTTTGGTCCTCGTTCTTTACACTACAAGCTGGATCAACACCCGTGTTACTTTTTACTTCATTGTTTACTTTCGGCTTTTTAGGTGTATTTGTTATGCTATTGTGACTTGAAAGCAACTCGGATTTCCTCCTATAATTTGTTGCAGCTGAAATCTCATTTTCTTTTTTGATTTTGGCTTAAGGTGCGTTGTTTTGTAATTTCCGCGGCTAATTGAGCCTGTTGTTCAAATTTTAAATACTTCTTTACAATTTTTGCCATCTTTAGAACTTCCTGTTGATTTAAGGAGGTTATGAAAAAACAACCTAAATTTCATAACTAAAGGACCGTTAAAAGGATTTTGTGAAGATAATATTGTTAACTCAAAGTTATATTGTACAAAAAGGTTTAGTACTTTATTTAAAAATAAAAAAAAAAAGATATAAAAGTTTCTGTAATAATTGATATTCCTTTTTGTACCTGTTTTCACAGAGTTTAGATTTTGTTTCTCATTTAGAGAATATTTCTCACTTACAGATCAACTCATCTTTAGAATTTTTACTGTATATATAAATGGTAACAAATAATTTGACAACGACGGACACAAATAATCAGTTTTTTTGATAATTGTAACGTAAAATCGAAATGGTAATTTTGAAAAGATCAGCTTTTTTGACGGCTTATTGTTATTATATATATGTGTATCATTTTTCACAAATACATAATATATAGGTATCTGGGTTTGCAGTCTCGAGATCGTAAAGCTCGAGACTCGAGGGTATTTTTAATAAAGAAAGAATTTTAGATGTAGGAGATATCTCGAGAGTCTCGACTGTATGCATTTTGCTAAAAACAAAAATTTTTATCGAAAAAAACTATATGTGGTTCATAGTATGGGTCATTATATATTGCTTTTATAATAAAGAGGACAGTTATACCTTTTAAAGTATATTAGTTAACATTGTCATTGTAAAGTAACCAATATGTTTATTTAAAATGTTATTTCGGTATAAGTGCCAATATAATATTATACTAACATTGGCAAGCTATAGATTTATTAAAACATTTGCACCGTAGGTTTTTCAGTTAACGTCGGAAAAAAAAATTACATGTCCTATCAGGTAGTTTTTTAATACTACAAAATGTAAATTTTAGGTGTCTATGCATTGTAAAATGAGTTTTTATGTATAATATACATGTGCACGTGCAATAAAAAAAGGTTGTACTTATACATCCATTCTATAGCATATGCAAAAATATAAACACTTCTATATTATATTGTCATGGAATCGTGAAGTGGCCTCAGTAAATAAAAAAAAAGTTTAAAAGTCAATAATGTGTGAAATAAGTGTGCAGCAATTTTATGGCGTAAGTTTATGCTTTACATTACCATATAATATCTTTTTTTGTTCCAACAAGAAAACAAGTTATAAAATATTTTTTTAAAAAAAAAAATACAATTTTAGATTTTTATGTGATTTATGTGGTTCATTTAAGTCTTTATTCACGAGAAATTGTGAGATTTTACAATCTCGAGTTTCCGCTTGATAAGATTTTTTTTGTTATGTTGTCTCAAGACTCTCGAGATCTCGAACTGAAACCCCTGATTGGTATGCAGTATATTGTTAAATAATAATTAAAATTGAAAAATAATGATAAATATATGCATTTCTCTTAATTTGTAGGTTTTCTTTCACTATATAAATCAAAAACATATTAATTTTTTTGCGAAGTGGAAGAAAATTTTGAAACATCTTTATCACTAATATTGCATAAGTTGTTATGAAAAAAATTAGAAAAGTACATAAAAATGATAGCAGCGTGGTTTGTTATCTTAAATAAGGTATTTTTTGCATAAATCAAAAATATGCATTCATTATAAGCAGGTCTCTTTTTTACGGTGAAACTCTAAAATTTTCCGTTTTTCCCGAATAAAAAAAAATTTTTAAAGTTCATTTACGGGAAAGTAATGACAAAATATTTATGAGATTATTTTAATACAGGTTTTTTGATATCTATGTATAAATCAAAGACACTTTAGACCTAGATCTTACAAGAAAATATAAATGAAAATATATATAGGCCGACTAAAATCAACTCAATTTACGAAAATGTGCTAATATAAAACAAAAAGTAGACTGTATGATATATAAAAGCATTGGCTACACATCTAACATTTTCATATAGATTATAGTGAAATATTACAAAAAAGGTAAACTTTAATAAAGTTTTTTTTTTGAAAAAAAAATTCTTTTTTTGGCAAGTTTATCTGAATAGAAAACAACTAAAACTAAGTTTTTGCTGTTTTTTTTTTTTTGCATAAAGCCTTGTAAAGGCATTATAATTTAATTTACAGAGAATCAATCGTAATTTTTTTTTCATTTCTGACTCCGATACTACTTTGCAACCAATAAATAAATTGAAATTTAACGGGTATAGGGCCGTTGAGTTTTGTACGCAAAACATGTAATTTTTTTTTACTTAGACTCACTCAATTAGTGTATTTTTTTAAAGCTTAGTTCAAAAAAAACAAATTTCTAATATATGCCTTAAAATAACGAAGTACACAAACGGCTCTCAGTGTTTAATGTGCCGTACTAGTATTTAAACTACATTTTCAATTTTACTAGGTTTAACCCACTATTTATGAAATTATGTTTTATATTGTTTTTTTGTGTCTAAAAAAACTGCGGTTTCGTTAAACCCGTAAATATGGGGCTAATATTTACCTGCAATGTCCTGTTTGCATATTCACAACTATTTTCACTAATATTTTCTACACAGAGGCTTACTTATAAGTTATTATACTTTACTGCAACTAAAAAAATCTTATTTTTGCCGTAAAAATCAAAAATTTCATTTATTCGTACTTTACGCATAACAAATTTGGCTTTTTTGATAAAAACTCTAAAAAACAGCCAAGAAATGAATACCATCATATGTCTTACAGATAAAAGAATTGTATGCGTATTATTTTACATCTGGGTTATATATATTCATTATTACAATAATATAGTATATTTTTTTAGGACATTTAGTGATAGAATTTTTGGTGTAATTATGTGGATACATGTAAATGCCATCTAAAGCAACACACGAATGGTTAGTACATAAGAATTTCATTAGGCAATGGTATTTGCTGTTTTTTACTTGTTTTTCTTTGTTTATAAACATAAAATTTATAATGTGTACTCATGTTTTTTACTAGAGGAAAAACTTAAACCGAAATAGCTTTTAAAATTTTCTATACTTTACAACTTTGCATTTTATGGATTTAATGCTTGTTTTGGTGTAAGGGTCAGAACTGGTTCTCTATAAATAAAAAAAATACGGTTTTGTATAAGGACCGCAAAACTTATAAGCTGCAATACAAAACAAGTAATTAAATCTTGCCTGATTGTTTTTAAGCAAAAAACCTATGATGTATAAAAATTTTACACGAAAAAATAAAAATTCATGTTTTAAAATATATTTTTGATCAATTGAAAAAATATATTTTTTTTACTCATATACCAGGAAAAAAAAGCAACTTTTATACTTATTTAACTTATTTCCAATAATCTTTGTCTGCTTAACTTTTTTTGTTTGTCGCACCTTCTTTTTATATATAAAAGATGAATCAGCTAAACCCTATTCACATAAACGCTTCATAGTTTTTGGTCTCTTCGTAGTAATTGATGTACGTTTTTTACAAAAAAATCTTATTTATACAATTCAAACTATATTTTCTGTAAAAATATCTTACACGAAGTTGGTTATTTTATTATAAAACAATTGTCATTTATTGATACCATAAACATCATAGCGTTAATAAATAATTTTTCAGTTATTGTGCAAACATAATGCAGTAACAACTCGTAGAGAGTTCTAGGCGACGCCGAATTTTTTATCATAAATAGTCAGTCTAATTTAAATAAATATTCTACATATGTATTCACTCAAAAAGAGGGTTAAATATAACGACAATTAAGATAAAGCGTACTTTGCTTATTATTATAAATTATCCTTCAAGATTATGCATAGTTCATTGTACTATATAATTAATATTTTTGTATGCATAAACACACCAAAAAAAAATAGCACTTGCCTTCTTTTTCTATTTTTTCTTTGATGCACTATAGTGTGCACGATGCGCTTATTTACTTTACTTCGTTAATTATATGAAAAAAAAAGAATTACCAAGCAATATAGCAGTGATTATATTGTTCGAATAAAATGATATTGTAGTTTACAGTTCAGCTATGATTTTTAAATTTCTTTTGTGTTTTATTATGATGAATTTTTGTTTTACAAAAGAAGCAAGAAAATGGCATTAAAAGGCATAAATATGTACTAATATATACTATCTCTGTGTCTACAGTCTTTTAAACATCTAATAAGCAAATTCAGTAGCGTATCCAGGAGGTTTTGGAGGTTTACCCCCCCTCTCAAAATTTTTTGCGCCTGAATTTAAGGGGGGGGGGGTCTTTTTTTTGTGCAGAGATTTTTTTGACAAAAAAACTGTATATAAAAAAATATAAAAATGAAAATTTTCATAAAAAAATAGTTATGATCTTTGTTATTTTAAATCGTGTTTTTAAGGCCAAGAATTAAAAAAAAACACTGACACGCCCTGGGCAAAAAAGAAAATCCTGGCTACGCCACTGAGCAGATTTTAGTCACTTATTACAGTTACAATTCGTAAATGGCGAAAGACAGTTTTTTAACAAAAAAAAAAACTTACAAACCGTACATGCAAAAAACAAAAAATATAAAAAACTCAAAAAATAAACCCACAAGTGTACAAGAACGGCAAAAAAAATAAATAAAAGATGTTCTTAAGAGGTAGAAACATCAAAATATCAAGATTTAAATGCAAAAAAAAGAAAAAAATTGTGAAAGATTTTGGACTTTGCATTTTACAATTTTTGTTCGAAAATTTAGTTAGCGCCATGATAATATTTTTTTTATTATCCGTATAAGAGTAAGCTAAGTTTTTAGGCACTGAACGTTCATATTATATGTTATGAGCGTCATTTTTAGCTTTTTTTTAGATACATATTTTAAAAATATCAGCAAAAAAATACTTTTTATCTTTTATTAATTTTTTTATATTTTTAGATTAGAACAGTGCTCCTCAAGGCGTAGCCATGGCGTTGGCTAGGGAACAAAATCCCCCTTTCCGAATTTTTTTTAAGCCTCATTTGAGGAGTTTCTAAATTAAGGGGGAAAAAATTTGAGCATAACCGCCTCTTAATAATTTTTTGCATTAAAGACTATAAAAATATTTTTTTTGTAATACTTTTTTTACGGAATTCATTTTTTAGTTTGCATTTTATAATAACTCCCCCCCCTCCAAACGAAAAAATCCTGCCTACGCCCCTGGTGCTCTGTATCTTTGTAAGAAAACTATTTATGTGAAGTTATGTTTACCAAGATGTAAATAAGTTTTTTACCCAAGTCTATCTTATTCAAAACAAAATGCGTTTTTGCATTTTAATCCAAAAAAAATGAACACAAAAAACAATAAAAATATAAAAATTGTGTAATTTGCGGCAAATAACAATTTTTTCTGTTTAAGATAAAAAGTACGATATTCATTTGGCATCACACCAGCTTTTATTAAAAATAATATCTTATTTTACTACTTGAATAAAACATCTGATTTTTTGTGCATAAAAATAAGTTTATGTGGATGCAAAAATATTTTTTTTAAAATAAATTTACATGCATTTTGTTAGAGTTATATCTTTTTTATTTTTAAAATTTATTTAATTTGAAAAGATGTAAAAACCGCGTTAAAAAAACTGATAAAAGATTTTTTTTTTTCAATTTAAAATTTTTTTAAAACAATAAATGTCTAGAATATAACAAAAAAAGTTAAGAAAACGTAAATTTATCTTGGAGAAATTAGACGTTATAACCAGTGGCTTAGCGAAAGGGGACACGTGCTTCCCTAGAAAAAAGCAGTAGCATGAATTTAAGGGGGAGGGGGGTCTTTTTTTGTGCAGAGATTTTTTTGATAAAAAAATCTGTAATGAAAAATTTTTAAACTAAAAATTTTAAAAAAAAAATAATTAAGATCATTTACGATTTAAATCGTGTTCCTTTGCCATATTTTGTATAAAAACACTGACTAGACCTTGTCAAAAAAATCCTGGATACGCCACTGGTTAAAACTAATCGAGAAATCAGTTTTTATTACTAAAGAAAATTTTATATATGAATAAAAAAACTCATATTAAACAGGCTTGTAGTACTGTATATGCGTTGTATAAAAAATGGGATATACAGAAATCTAACTTTCTTTTTACGAAAATAAACAAAACCCACCTATTTTCTTTTCATTTTTTAACAGTCAAAAAATATGATACGCAAACTATCAGGTGGCTTTTTATGAGAGCTTTATTACTATTTTGAGCATGATATGAGCAGTTGTGCTTTTCAAATTTTTTTTTCTGGGCGAGGGGGGGGGGGGCTCGAAAAAAAATACTTAAAAGAATAAAAGTTAAATATAAAAAAATAAGTGGGGGGCTCAGCCCCCCGTATAGCTCTTCCTGAAAATCACTACTAGAATATTGTAAAAAAACAGGTTTTACAATAATAAGCTTTTATATACTTCAAATAAAACCATGCTTAATATATCATCCTCTTCACCCTGGCACTTAAGGAGTATTTGATATGCCCTTTTTAATAATTGCTTACTAAAAAGCAAAAACAACGATTTTCTTTTGTTACTCTAAATTAAAAAAATACATCCCTTGACAGAGACCCCCCACTAGGCATATCCTTCCACTGCAAAATCTAATGGTCTCAAACCGACAAAAAAATATATGCTTTATGTGGACCGTAGTGTACATAGGCCCACATGCTATATTATTTAAGTTGGTTAACATCATTAAAACTTGCAGTGGGGGTGTGAACCTCGTTTGGCAGGTATATGTCGCGAAAAGTATTCTAGATAGTATTTTAACTACATAAAATTGGCTTTTAGGGGTATTAAGAAACCTTTATGTAATTATGCATGCTGTCACTTATGATTGCCAGGGGCAAAAAAGCATGTCCGGAATAGCAAAGTAGTGGCGTAGCCAGGAATTTTTTGTGACCTGGGCTAGTCAGTGTTTTCTAAAAAAAAAAGCCTAAAACGTGATATAAATCGTAAAAATACTTCATTATTTTTTTATTAATTTTTATTTTTTTTTTGGATTTTTTCGACAAAAAAATCTCTGCACAAAAAACCCCCCCTTAAATTCTGAACCAACTTTTTTTTCCAAGGGGGGCTGGAGCCCCCCCCCCCCCATCCTCCACTGATCCCCTGGCTACGCCACTGTAGCAAGGGTTTATATGAAGTGCAAAAAAAAGTATATTTATGTGAATGATATTTATTGTCATATCATTTTTTTATCCAGTACTTTTTTTCTTCTTTTAGTTTCTTTATTATATTCTATGAGCATAAAGAAAATTTTGAGAACAAGTGGGTATTAAGGGTATTGATGTTACTAAGTGGGTATTATTATAATTAATGCCTGAAAAATAAATGGAGTGATTTCTTCTATACACAGGCAAGTTTATATACTAATATTAATTTTTTATAAGCGACAGCAAAGAAGTCTTTATATTGTGATATAAATACACAGTAGACGGTATAAATATTGCTACAACAAGTTTTAAAAAAATTGTCGTTTAAAAATTTTCTGCGGAGTAAATGTCTACCCGCAGTACAACAAAAAAAAAGACACCCCATTGTATTATTTGCAAGTTCTTATACACTCTTACTGTTTTTTTGTGACAGTGGCATATCATTTTTTGCAACTAATATTTAGGTAAAACCGGTAAAAAATATAGGAAATTAATACATAATCTCTATCACTGCTTTTGACAACTTCCTATATCAAATTTTTAAAATGGAAAAATGATTTTTAAGGCATAATTTTATGCCTGCTAAATTTGTTGTTAACTTACTTTTGTTGTTACAGTGGTCTTCTTTATGAGGCCGATAATTTAGCTTTTTTTGAGTTCAGGAATTTATCCAGGTAGAGTTAAATATCTTCGAGCAACATATAAGTTTTTTTTATTGGGAACACTAAAGAATCTGACTTTGTATTTTAAACAGGAATGATCAAATTCGGGATTTTTTCTTAATCCCGAAAAAAGCCAAAGAAAAGGATTTGGAAATGGAATAGAACCAGATATATATAGGTGTTAAATAAATTGCACACTTATAGTTTGCAATTATGAACCATACATTATTATTTTTTCATGTTATTGGTATAAACTACAACTAATTAACAATAAAAAAAAACGAAAAAAATTGTATTGAATTTTCTAACTCTACCAAATTGCTGCAAAAGTATATCGGATTAGTTTTAGTAAAGCATGAAAATCGTTTAAAAAAAGCACATGATTTTTAAGGATTGGTTTTGACTCAATAGTCACCTTTATATATATATTAAAGGCCATTTATTAAAACGTAATTTAGACAAAAGCTGATGTGTACTTAGTCAAACGACTTATAGTAACTTTGATCTGCAAATGCCAAAGTTACAAAAAAATTTGGTTTAGACGTAAAAGACACTTATAAATCAACTTAATTGTATTTTTATATATTGAAAAAAACCAGGGTAACATTTTTTATTTAAATTAATGAAAACATATGAGACAAACCATGTATACTATTCATGGTTTTTTTTATGTTATTTGTAGTCAATACATGTTCCAATACATGACTTCGATAAATATCAAACACGACTTTAACATAATTTTATATTTTAAAACTATTACTTCATGTTAAATTATACAAAAACATATTTTATATAATTTTAATGCATAGTAGAATTTTTCTAAAATAAAAATGTTAAATTGTATTTAGTTTATCATGTTTTTAGCAAAAAAAACAATTGCATGTTATATATATTACAATTTGGATTTCATTTCATTTACGTTATACACATTATAAGTTAGTATTTTGTATAAAAAAATTTTTATTATAAACTTTTGTGCCTTGCCTTAATTTTTTTTTTTGCTGCAGCATCCACATGATTTAACATGTAAAAAAATATTCTATAAGAATTTAACTATATTGAATAGGGGTAAATTCTTTAATGCCAGTAAATTTGTCGATTGATTCTACAATGCCCATAATTTTACAAAAAAACTAACATGCCAATATTTATAGCAAACAAAAATAATGACAGCAAAACAAAGTTTTTTAAGGAACAACGCATAAAAAAAGAGTTAAGCAGACCAATATGCCGCAATATATTGAATCCCGCGCTGCAGTAACT
This sequence comes from Agrenia bidenticulata, assembly GCA_034694785.1. Classification (NCBI taxonomy): domain Eukaryota; kingdom Metazoa; phylum Arthropoda; class Collembola; order Entomobryomorpha; family Isotomidae; genus Agrenia; species Agrenia bidenticulata. The sequence continues at coordinate 3,476 of JAQFYM010003532.1, read as the reverse complement.
GGGTCTAAATGACCTGACAAATATTTTCTGGTCTAAAATGTCAAATGAACAAAACTCTGCCATAAAAGGTTTAAAGGAACATAATATACACCAACAAATTTTCACATGTCAAAAATACTTTAGACAATATCTCATGTAAAATTTCCTTGAAAATATATAGATATAACATAGTTTCAACAAAAAAAACATAATAAAACAATAACAAAAGTTAATAAATAGTCATTGACATGTTCCTAACATACAAGTGCAATATTTTGCATTTACTGATACATATTATATTACAAACGCTCTAGGCATTTGTCTGAGATGATTGTTTTAGACATTGTATCATGGGCATATTTTGTCGGCACATTCGCCTAGAGCATCTTCCAATATGTGAATGCAACAGTAAATGATGTATCGTCATTTTCTAGGGTTTAAACATGTTACTTGACTATTGTTTATTGATTAAATGCACTTTATTATCTTTTATTTCTTGTTGAAACTTTGTTTCATTTACATTTTTGTTATAAATTTATTGATGGTAGTGTTCTAGAGTCGTAAATTTTCAACTTAAAGTTTAACGTAGTAAATTTTGTTTTTTTGCTATTTTATCGATGACATTTTTTTTTATTTGTCTGTATTCGCAGTGTTCGGGTACACCCATGATTGTTTGGATACCCCTGAAAAAAAAAACGATGTTGAAAAATCAAAGTAATATAAATCTCTTTTTGTTAATGTCGGTACGAACAATGGAAATATTTATATATATCTTAAGCTAAAAATGAAAACGTAATATTGTAATTATTTTTACCCTTCGATGCCTATCTTTAAGAACTTAGTAAATGCATCATTATGGTGTTCCCTTACAAAACAAAATTCATCAACATGACTTGGTAGCAATTCTGTTGTAGTACCCGTCTCTTAGTCATCATGAGAGTCTTGGCATGGCTTTGCCTGCATTCGATACGCTGTGTATTTGCATCAGAGATGGATACAACAAAGTTTTTACTATGGTGAACAACCTTTTGCCCAAACCCTTTACCTTTCCCCCCTCCCCGTAGGCGGCTTAACCATCACTTACAATAGTCGACCCAACCTCTACATTTTCTTTTATATTGGTCCACATTGTGTTTCTATTACGCCTCTCCACAAGAAACATACGCATGCAATTTTTTATAGCTTGCACAAGGTTAAAGACCAGGGATCCTCGACAATGGATTTAGAGTTTTTTTCCCCTAGGTTGTTTATCTTTTGTATCATCTGCTTATAAGTCTTCGAGCAGAAACCGATCTTTATGATACTTTTTTTTACCTTTGAAAAGTGAATCATCAATTTGTATTTGTACTATAACACCACCGATCTTCATTATACCTTTCTGCTTAGCAAATAATACTTCGCTTATGTAGTGGATCCAGTTCTCCCTGTTTGACACGAAAAATACTACAAGCAGACATAATGGCTTTGTGAATTTTTCCCATCGAAGTATTAATAATTCTTTTGTAGAAAATTATCTATTGAAATCTTTTGTCTTCTTATTCCTCCAGATTCTACCATAAAAGGTGTACTTAAAAAAATAAGTCGCTTTTATGAGTTCTAAAGCAAAGCAATGAAAAGGAAATCCCCATCAGCACTCTACCGACACCTAATTATCTTTTTTCACGTACATAAGCCGCCGTAGTATTCAAGAGGACTGGGTAAATCATTCCATTGTTGTAAAAATATATATGATTCTCTCTTTGTCGGACTATTTTTAAAATCTTTTCGTTTCCTTTTAAAAGGGGTAACAAATTTTCGAATATGTTTCTTGTGGTATCTCACCTAATCATTAGTGTGCATAAACAAAGAATTGGCCATTTGACATTATAATCCGGGAAATATTTTTAGAACATTTTGACCTAAAATAATGTTATTCAGGGATTAAAAATACTTGATATATTCATCTAGTGTACTTTTTTTCTGCAATTTAAACCTAGAAAACCTTGGTTTGCAGGCTGTATTATAGCCTACTATAAATATAGGCACGAAAAATTGTTTTTCAAAGAAATAAATGCAATAACGAATTTCCCCCTTAGCAAATTACATTTTTTTGTGTTTATAAAACGAAAACTATGTAAATATATATTATTTAAAGAAACTATTTTTTACAAATGAAAATGTCTGATATGTAGCTACTCATATTAAGGTTTGTAAAAACAATCGGATCTGCCAAAACCGTCAAGGGTAAAGTGCCTCATATACAATGACAACTATATGTAGATTGCATACATAACCATAACTACGAGTTACAGTAGTATTTGCTAGTGATAGAGTCTTTTATTCCATAGCGTTACGTTTATTTGTTCATTAAAATAACGTTCGATTGATCTTACAACCCGTAATCATATTGTAATTTATTCTTATGTGCATTTTTTGCACTATGCTGTCTTTATACTAGTCGAACTATGTACAATAGGATAATCTAGTACAATAATATCGTTATTAAGGGCTATACGCTGTATTTTTCCCTACATCTAATACCAACTTGTCATACATGCACGAACAAATTACCAAAAATTAATGGCTTTACATTCTTTATTGATAGTCTATATAATAGAAATTAGGAAAAGCTCTGTAAAACTATTTTTTTATGAAAAAAATGAATCGCCAAAAAAATTTTAGAGTCAAGTATTTCTCTCTTGGTTTTTATCTTTTTTTTTTTTATTTTGTGAGTTTTTTTTACCCCGATTCGTCGTAAATCTAAGTAAATATTTGCATATTAAAAAAAGTAGTATATGAATATAAAAAAGGCTATTCGAGAATTACAACATTTACAATACATGTTAACATGCTTTTAAATGTCTTAAAAGAAACTGAGACGCAAAAACCCCATAATTCTTAAAATAAGTTTTTGTAAAGCTTTTTCCCCAATATTTAACTGAATTGAAAATTTCGTAAAAACAAAATTTTAGAAAACATGCCTATTGCTTACTGTTTTTTTCGTCTAATAATTGGCGTAACTTGCGACAGGATAAGTGAAATAGCTGTCTTTTTAGGAATACATCAAAATTAAAATTTAAAGGCAAGCTATTGTCACGAAATTTTGGATTCAAGATCTAACTTAAAATATATTTACATAGTATTGATACAAAACACTTAAAAAAGTTCGAAAGTCTAATTTATGTTAAAACGCCGATTATTTGATAGCAAGAAATCTTCAAAACGCCCTTGCTCCTGATTTACCGTATTCCTTTTTTCGGCTATTAACCAAAATAATTTCACGAGTAAACTATAAATGTTAAAGGTTTCAAGTAGGGCTTTTGTTTAGCCAAGATTTTTTTCTGTAAATTCTCTTATTAAAAAATCATTTTAATAATATTAATATTATTTGTGCAGTTTTTTGTGTCTCTAATTTGTACAAAAACTGCAAAAATATAGAAATTTATAAAAAAAAGTAACGGAGCTTTATTATTGACGCAAAACGATTTGTAAAATAGTTTAATGTCTTAACTTATAGG